>JAOVVA010000048.1:6603912-6619261 GCA_028565275.1 Leiocassis micropogon | reverse complement strand
CTTTTGTTTTTAAGGTTTTAAAATATTATCGTTTTATTCCATGTTAACTTCTGTTTATCAGTCTTTTTAGGGCATTAAAATTCAGATGGACTTTAGAGATAAATATCTATACATTGAAAGTCATAATGTTGATGGTGATGTAGAGGTTAGCACTGTCACCTTGCACCTCCAGGGTCCAGGTTCGATTCCCACCTTGGGGCCTGTGTGCATGGAGTTTGCATGTTCTTTACATGCTTGGTGATTTTCCTCCAGGTACTCTGGTTTTCTCACAGTGCAGATTAGGCTAATTGGTTTCCCCAAATTTCCCGTAGCGTGTGAATGAGCCTATGAGTGTGTGTGTGTGTGTGTGTGTGTGTGTGTGTGTGTGTGTGTGTGTGTGTGTGTGTGTGTGTGTGCGGTATAGACGATTAGTGAGTGAGTGGGTAAGTGCAAGTTATGAGTTGGACATGAGTGACTATAAATATTTCATACCTTTACCCCAGTTTAGCCTGAAATGTGTACATGTGCACACTAAATATTAAAATATGTTTTAAGAGCATAAAATACCGTTTAGTAGGTGGACTGTATGTGTCAATGAAAAATTGTCCCCTGTTAACTCAGTGTGGTACCTCATGAACACTCAAAACATTTGATTCTCTGGGTTGGACATTCGGACAAAATCCTCAGTTAACACTTACACAACATCCAACAGACCATAGAGAACCAGAGCTATTGAGTATACACCACAGCTATGTGTGTGTGTGTGTGTGTGTGTGTGTGTATGTGTGCCCGTCTGGGAAATCCCTTCATATGGTAAAATTATAAGTTTTTGAAATTACATTTTTCCCCCATACTATATTTAGCTTTAAAGAGAACTTTAGAATTTCTTTAAGTTCCGGTTTTGTTTTATCTTTTAGATGTTTCTCACACATAAGGGTCTAGCATTTTAAAATGTAGTTAAAAACATAAAAAAAAAAAAAAAACTTTACTAATAAATGGTGAAGAATTGTTTTAAACATGTTTACAAAAAGCCTGGTTATGACATGGATATTAACGACAGCACTGACCAATTAACATCTTAGGAATTTCATTGATGTACTACAAGCACGGCGCAGATGGTAAAGGCTGGATGTCGATCTGACTGAGATGTCATCGAGATGTCACTATGTTGTTGCTACGTCAGTAGAGCTCTCACCGCGACCTCTTTGCGCTTGGGCTCTGACCATGGTAAGTCCATTCCACCTTGTAGAAGACCGCATTACGTTCACATTACATTCTTCTGATGCTTACCATGTTTATGGTTCGCATGCAGCAGGATGTCAGCGTTCAGAGAATTTAGTATGAATACCGGATCCAATTTCTCACCGCAGCTTGGTTATTTATTATTTCATTTAAGTGTCACAAAACATTATATTATTAATATTTATTATTTTTAAGTTCTCACATAGCTTCACTTCGCCTGTACTGCCTATACATTTCTATTATTATTTTGTATTCTTTGAATTATAAAAAATCACAATGCCTTCTGGGTAAGTTCTGTTCCCACTGTGCACATCTAACAACTTTAACTTCTGATGGTAAAGTGTTGAAACAGATGGCAATGAAAAAATCATCCAACATGACATGGAGACAATAAATAGGGGTTGAGGAAAAAAAAAAAAGCAGCAGAATTCCATATGTGGGTTTGTATTAGCTCACATTCAGGTGAAAATGGAATCCGGACCTGTCTAATACTAAAAACACAGCAGTGCTCCGGGGACATGAGGTCTTTTGAAAGGAAAGAACAAAGAAGTGGTAAAGAAAAATGCCTTACCTGCGTGAGGAGATCCATCTCCTGCAGCATGTCCGTAAACATGGCATCAATGTCGTCCATCTAGGAGAGAAAGGAAACCACAACCTGTGATGTTTTATCCATCAAGAACATCTGCAGCAAACGCTAGCTAAAGTCGGGATAGTCTCAGATTAGGACCACCATCGTTAAAAAAACAAGCAAAGTTTATCGATTTAAGTGAGAGAAAATTACTTTTAATTAGATCAGAACCTGAAATATTAACAATATTAACAGAACTTTGAATAAGGTTCAATGTAGTCCTTAAAACTCAGAGCATTTTAACCACTATTTGTTTTGCAGTTTGCAGGAATTGTGCATTATAAAGTGAGTGACCTTTTCTCAGCAAAACCTCGGCAATGAAAGAACTGAATTTTACTGAGTTTTTGCTCAATTATAATAAAAATATGCTTGTTTTGAGAGTTCTACATTTTTGCAGCGTCATTTCCCATATTATATATATACAGTATATATATATATATATATATATATATATATATACACACATGTATATATGGACTGAACCCATTCAAACTAGCTAAACAAACCTGGTTAAGAGTCTTTCAAAAGAAACGTATGTCAAGCTTGTACCATCATTCTAAAGCATACTTGAGGTTGTCAATGCCACCAATGGTGCTTGGAACCAAATACTAATTGATGGGTCTGAATACTTATAAAAATTTGATATTTCAGTCTTTATGGTTTAATTAACAAAATACTCCAAACCCCTGTTATTACTTTGTAATTGTGGATGATTATGCACATGAAATGCACAAAAATAGAAATACATAAAATATTGTAGCTAAGAATTAGTAGCTACTGAAAAAATAAGAAATAAAAACAATTCTTATATTCTTTATATAATAAAATCTTATATTTGGTTTATTTAAATAATTTAATAGGAAATACTTTATGGTACATTTTCCCATATGTAACATATTGTCAGTTTTAAATATATTTCAAAATCAAGATAACATTAAAATATTTTTAAACAAGCAAATTAGATTTTCTTTTACAATGTGACCTCATATAGGAAAAGCACCTGCTCAAAGCTTACTGCTCAGCTCTGCTGTTTTGTCCAGGGGGCGGGGCTCAGTAGTCGCTTATTAACATAGACATCGAAATGGTGAGTTTAGAGGAGGATTGAAATAAAGAGAGATTAAGGTATAATAAAATGCACTGCCCATGGGGTATTTAAGCTGGAGCATTAACACACGCATGCGCGCGCACACACACACACACACACACACACGCACTTTGAGTCCTGTTTTAGCTTGTTAAAGAAATAACAAAATATGAGACCTTTAAAAGCCGTTTTGTTGAAGGTTATTGAAGCATTAATGCTAATAAAACTTTAATATAAATTATTCCTACTTCTTAACAACAGTTGCAACCTCTTATATATGTTTTATATGTGTTGCTCATTAGCTTGTGCAGCGTTCTCTGGTCCTCCAGATCTAACTCACAGTCAGATATCTGTGCTTTAAAGCAGAACAGAGTAGTTTCCATTATAAGTACAGACTTTCTTCTAAAAAAAGAAAAAATGAAGCCCATGGCTAGAAATTGCACAACAGCCGATGTGAGGATAATGGCTTGCTTTGCATAACTCTTCCAGGCATGTATACTTTGTCAGGACTTGCAGTGCCTTGCGAGAAGATCTGCTACTAAAACATCTAATGGTTCGAGTGGAAAGAATTTAATGAGAACTTTACAAAGAAATTATAAATAAATAGAACGATTTAAGTTAGATTTGTAAAATAGATTCTTTCTTCCTCTTTTTGTTTTAAGCGTTTTATATCGTGTGACGTTCACATCAATGTAGAAAAATGAGGTTAAGCCCAGGTGGTCAAGCTGAAATCTATTATAGTTGGCGTTTCCTCCTGAGTTATGACACGCAACACATCCTGTCCCTCTTTAAAAAAAGAACCTGAGGCTGATCAGCTCTACTAACAATTTCTTCAGAGATGTTGGACACAAGTCAGTTGGAGATGCATTATGGTGAGCTTTATGCATAACTGCTGCCAGATAGCGATGTATTTATGCACTCCTCCACACTATTAGTTCAGGAGAGTTAAGTTAAATGGGATGGAAAAATAATGTGAGCACGCTCTACACGAAGAATGAAAACTGATACTTTGCGGCTTCTCACCTTTTAACCTGTGACATCTAATATCAGACTACGACAAAGATAAGACGTTTATCTAATCTACTTTAGAGACTTCGTTTGTCTCTGGATTATCAACTCTGTGCACTGATCTACAAGAACGCAATGCAACAGTCAGACTATGTTTGAGCTTCAAGTGGAGACAAACATAGGCTACTATAAAACTCTAACTGAATTTTGACGCAAAAACAATCTTGATTGAAGTTATGATTTACATATTATCAAAAGTCATGAAAACGTTAAATTTAACACAGTTTCAGTGATATATCTTAAATATAACTCAAATTCGAGATAACATGAATATATTTTTATCATAAGATGTTTTCTTCACTGTTGGTCAACTTAGAGTAAATGTATTCTATTTCGGATCATGTTCATTATTTTGTTTATTAGGTTCATACTAAACAAAATCATATTTTAAAAAATATTTTTTAGACATTTAGATGCAACCCTAGGATTTAAACAAGTTTCTTTTTTATGTGACCTCATATAAGAAGAGCCCCACTCCTGGCCTGCTGTTCAGCTCTGCTGTTCTCTGCATGGGCGTGGCTTAGCAGGCGCTCATTTACATAGACATTGAAATGGTGCATTCGGAGGAGAAGGAGTGAAATGAAAGGAGTCTGAGGTATGAGGTAAAAAATTCCCTGAGGGGTATTTAAGCTGGAGCATTAACACACACTTTGGGGAACTCTGAAATCTGTGTTAATGTTCTATGGGAAAAATGTTATATGGAATAAACAGATTATGTGTTTTAAATAGAGCTGCATTAAACCAGCCTCAATGGTCTCTAAAATAAAATCATGCATCTTTAATAATAAAAAGGAAATACATAGAAGTCTGTTTTTAGTTTACAAAAAAATTACAAGTAGCTGCTCCATGTAGGCCACCATGTGCAGGGCGCAGCTTAATTATTAAGAAAAACAACTTAATTGTATATGATTCTTAAATAAAAAAAAAGATTGTTGAAAAATTGTTCAAGCATTATACTGTAACTATATGATCCCTGTTTTGGCTCACTGAATGAAACACTATTATTGCTTCAGTGTGTACAGTGAATCTTTCTAATCTTTCTAACAAGTACCAAAGCCATGACTGAAGTAAATCTAATAAATAGTTCTTATTGTTTATAATAAACTATAATACATTTCGTGATTTGTGACAAACATTGATGTTTTAATCAATTCTAACAGATAAAAAAGTTTATTTTTTTGTTTATATTCGAATAAATCAGCAGACACAGAAACTAAAATTAATTTCTAAAACTGAAATAAAAAAGATAACATTTTGTTTTCTGATTTCCGATATTGTGCACAAATCTAAAAAGTGTTAAAACGAACACAATTCCATTTAGTTTTTTAAATGTATTTTTATTTAATTTTTTAATTTTGATTTATTTATTTATTTATTTATTAAATATCTTTTTTATTTTATTTTGTTCCTGAAAAGCATGACTAATTTCATGCTATTTAAAGAAGCCAAAAATTTAACCTTTTGATGAACTACATTTAAACAACAGCTGTTCCTGAAAGCATGGTTAATCACTTGCCCTTTTCAAGGGTGCGTTTTTTAAACATGTAAATATTAAATACTGTATACCCATTTTTTTTTTTTTTTTTACTATTTTTGATTTGAGCATAAAATCCCAAATCAGAAAACAATCAATTCTCCTTTATTGTTATGTTAGTGTAGGGTTACTATAAAACTAATTAAATAATTCATGCCAAAACAAATGATTTTCTCTTAAAATTTTTAAAAATTATTTTTATAATTAAAACAAATGATACATGGATCGAGACGTATACTCAGGGCCTGGTTTATTAAATTCCCAATAAAGTGGGTTAATTTGCATTGGCATTTGCATTTACTGTGTCATTTCTGTAGGGATGTAAGACCATAAATAATTTTACCTGAAAAAAATCTTCAAACGATTGACTTATTTCTGTTTATTTTGAAGTTCAGACTTCAAAAAGAGTCCTGGTAAAGTAGCATGTACATATTTTACACATCCTGTAAATCTTGTTTAATGTATGATAATGAGTAAGTAATAACAAATAATTTAAGTAAGTAATAAATCATTTCATTTTATAGCAGAGACAAACTGTCATTCTCTCTCTCTCTCTCTCTCTCTCTCTCTCTCTCTCTCTCTCTCTAAAACCACAGCTTGTCCGAGCTCTTACTAAGAAGCCGGAAAGCACAAACCCATCTGTCCTAAAGATTTCCTGATGCAGATGATTTCCTTTACAAAACCACATGGCTATTTTGAAGTACTGACAATTGAGCCTTCTTCTATAAATGTTAAATTAACCCCTTCTAACAAAAAAAATAAAAACTATAATTATGTCGTTAATTTTTTAAATCAGATTATTATTGCTTTATTGATTAGATTTATTAGATGCAAATGTGATTAATGTGAAAATGTGATTAGTTTTTTGTGTTTTTTTGCTTAATTTATACATTGATTTAATGTTTTATATGACACTAGTGGTGCTGCAATTCACGGATATACATGAATTTGCTTTTTTTGTACAATTGATGCTGTAGTAAAAAGCTTATATAAGGCAAGAGCTTGACTTGACTTTTTTGGTAACTAAAAGTTTGTGTACCCCTGACCATCTCTCTGTTGCTGTTACGATGCGTTTAAAGTCATATAAGTGTTAATAAGGGAAGTTTACAATGAGGATATCTTTATAAATATCTATTATATCTATAATTATAAATAAATATAACATGTCGTACTTTACCAAATAAAATGTAGAAGCTTGGGAGAGTGCTCTCTCAGGCATGCAGTAATCAATAATATAAGACAGTATAATAATCAGTGTTATTTTGGTAACTCTACTTTTACACTGACTTATTCCTCACTCCATTAATAAATGTGCAAAGATCAACAGTATATTTTAGTCCTGCTTTTCTATCATTTTGGCTTAAAAGCTTTTCTAAACAGGGAATAAAATTAGGTCAGTCAGTGTATGACTCACCCTTTTGTACATCATGCCTAAATGTCTGAGCAGCAGAATGGTTACAGTGGAAAACAGTTCACTGACTCACTGCACTAAGTTTGGTCTGCACGTAAGTTCCTCTTATAAGAGGAAATAAAGTGTCAGTCATGGCTCACTTTCTGTTTAAACTGCCACAGCCGTGTCTTTGTTAATTATCAATTGATTCCACAATGCTTTCTGTTGATCCTTTGTTGTCTGCGAGATCTGGACTTCCCTAAACCAAATATCACTTGGAAATGGACACAGTACAATTCTCATCAACAGAATTTGACCCATTAGCCATCTATTAATAAACAAAATTAGGTACATAGAGAAAACATTGACATTAAAATTAAACTATATAACTCATTCGTTCATTTAGTTACAAGAGCATTAGTTAGGTCAGTCACTGATGTTGAGGTGTTAGGGAGTCTCCAGTTCCAGTTCGTCCCAAAGGTTTTCATTAAGGTTGAGTTCAGTCAAGGCCTTAATATTTTTTTTGTGCTTGCACTGCGTACAACAGCTCGATAGGAGATACATTTGTTAAGCTTATAATATCCCAATGTATGGTCTCATTCATTCACTGAACACATCTTTAGCAGTTTTTTATCCACTTATACCTTTCTTCTGGTCAAAACAGACAAACTTACAAAATAGATACCTTAAATTCAGTATATATTTTAAAACATTGTTTTGGAGCTGTAGATTTTGGAGCCAGACTGTGGGGATTTGTATTCATTCAGTTGTAAGAGCATTAGTGAGGTCAGTCACAGATTTTGAAATGTTAAGGAGTCTCCAGTTCCAGTTCATCCCAAAGGTGTTCAGTGAGGTCGAGTTCAGTCAGGGCTTTGTACACACCATGTCTTTATGGAGCTTCTCACTTTGTGCACAGGGGGATCATCATGCTGGAACATGTTTGGGGTTTCTGAGTTCCAGTGAAGGAAAACTGCAATGATTCAGTATCCAAAGACATTCTGTATATCTGTATGCTTTTAACACAGGTTTTTACGCTGGATGCTCTTCCTGACACATCCCTCCCATTTGATCCGGGCTTGGGACCGGCACGGCATGCAGAGGCTGGGTAACATAGGGTGTGGCAACCACGTGTTCCCCAGTGTGGCACAAACCTGGATACTCAGATCCCCAAATCAGTCTTAGCCACATGAGCCACCGCTTCCCTTTTTAAATTTATGGTAATGGTTTGGGAAGTAACATATGAGTGTGATGATCAGGTGTCCATTTAAC
Organism: Leiocassis micropogon; assembly: GCA_028565275.1. Lineage (NCBI taxonomy): Eukaryota > Metazoa > Chordata > Actinopteri > Siluriformes > Bagridae > Leiocassis > Leiocassis micropogon. Next base: position 6,611,067 of record JAOVVA010000048.1, on the reverse strand, counting down.
CATAAAATGTAGTAAAGTGGAAACAACATATACAAACCAAAAACAGAACAGCAAATCAGAACAGGCAACAATGAATCAGAAATCACAACAAAAACACAGGGACACAACAACCAATCAGAACAGGCAACAACAGGGGAGAAAACCGTCACACCAAAAACAAGCCTTTCATCTTTTAACTTTTTATTTATTTTGATACAAATTTTTTCTTTTTCTATTCTATTTTTGCAAAACAAACCTGATTTTCATTTTAAAATTAACCTTGCTATTTAAATTTTTTTTTTTTGATTTTTCATTCTTAAGAGTAAAATAAAAAAGTTAAAAATTGAGGATCTAAACCCAGAGCTCCTCAGCAACAATAATATAAGGACTTAAATATGGATGATGTGGGGGAAATAGCTGAAAGATACCAGAAAAGCAGTATTGATTGAAACTCTATATGGATGTCACTGTTGCTGATGGAGTGACAAACATCAATATATCTGCCACAATGAGCAGAAAAATTAATCAGCCATCAGCGTACACAGGTTTTCCCAAGATTGCAATCTAATAAGAAAACTACGAGCAGATGACAATCTGCTATAAATGTTAGCGGTAAGGACTGGCTTTATTACACATCTTTAATACCTAGATGCCTCACACGCACATGTGACTACACAGCAAGTGAGTGACCAAGCAAGAGTGAGAGAAACAGATTCAGGGTTGTTTTGCACGATACCGATACAACACCACTATAAAACTCTGATCAAACTAACGCATGCATTTCAAAGACTCAGTGCTTTTGTTGCTCTGTGCAGAATCTTCACTGCGTACAACAGCTTGATTTCTATTTTCAAAAGCGTGAGAAGAATGGTCAGTGATTTTGTTTTGTTAATATCTAGGCACCTTATTTGCCTGATTACACACAATATGAGCTAAATGTGAAGAAAAAAAAGCTAGAAATGTGAAAAAAAAAATGATCTCAGGCATCGAACCCTGAACCCCTGCCTATAGGAGATAGATTTGTTAAGGCTTATAACGTCTCAGTTTATGTTCTCATTCATCGACCTGGACACTTCTGTTTCTAGCGGTTTTTCATCCAGTTATGTCTTTGTTCTGGTCAAAACAGAAAAACATACAAAATAAATTCCTTAAAATACTTCTAAAAATGACAACAAACAAATGAATTGCCAAGGTATTAAAATGTGTAAATTAAAAACCAAGTAAATTTCTTTTTTGTTTTCTGTTTTTTTATTATTTTATTTTTAGTTTTTTGAGGGATTTGGATGATATCTGTATTTAAAATCCATTTAATGAGAAAAAAATAAAACAAAACAAACAAAAACAGCAGTTTTATTAAAATAAATAAATGGCTAATTGCACATTATTGATAATGAAAATTTCTGATTGCCATTGTGTTTTCAGATGTGCTGTTTTGTTTTGTTTTTGATTTAGTGATTGCTCATTTGGTGTTGAGATTCTGGTTTGGTTTTTGTAAAAAAATTCCTCTAATTTTTACATTTTGATGTAAGACTGACCTCAGAAAGATGCATTTTTTCTTTTAGATTTTTCATTCTTTCTTTCTTTCTTTCCTTCTTTCTTTTTATAATCTGCAGCACCTGTGTCCTATATTGTAAGATGATTTTGAACATCAGGCCCTCGGGTGGAGCGTTGATGTGTTTCTAACTAGAGGAAGTGGTTAAAGCAGCTTCCTCTAACTCAGTTTTGAAAGCATCAGTAAAGTTTCCAACAGGAAGCAGGCAAAAATACTAAGCACTTCTGACTTGTTTGCATAAGAGTGTAAAATGAGAAATACAACAATGCCCTTGTTTATAACGCAAATAATATATACTGTTATTTGTTACATATTCCTTTTTATGGATTTTAGATTGTGATTATTTGCATTGCATATTAAGGGGCGGAGCTTAATCTGATGCGCAGAACAAATCTTTTGGGTAAAGATGTTTTTGGACTGTATGATTATAGCAGTTTGTTGCAGCATGTGTTGTGAATCACAGGAGGTCTCTAGAAAAAGGAAAAGATGTAAAACTTTTATTGTAGGGTTTTCTGTGTTTTGTTGAGGAAATCCTGAAAGTATCTATAGTAGGTAGGACCCTACAAAATATGGGTTCCCTTTTGGGACAATATAGGAAAAAAACCATGCAATGCAACTTTAATGCTTTTATTGAAATGAAAGCTCTTTGGTTGTTCTTGCATCTATAGAACCCTTTAGAAACTATTTCCAAAAAAAGAAAGTATCTCAACAAACACTTCAACAAACACTTTTTGAGATTTACAAGCCAATAACCAAACCTCTTCTTTTCCCAACAAATCAAATCCTTTACATTAGGACCATTGTTGTTTTATATATATATATATATATATATATAAAACATATGTCTGGGCCATGTTGAGGGACCTTGCTCAAAAACAGTGGCAGGTTGGTGGTGCTGGTGTTCCAACATGGGACCTTTTGAACAGCACTCCAACATCTTAACCACTTTGAGGATTTTAACCACTCAAAAACCCATCAGAAACAACCCTTTAATTTTCAGTGTTTTTGTTGTAATTTGTCGTTGGAGAAACTTAATGATTCTTAATAGAATATGAAAATAAAGAGTTTCTTTTTTTTGATGTAGGGTGCAAAACATCATTTCCTCCAATTTGCTTCACTGATATTTTAAACAAATTCCAGCTAGGGCAGGACTTCCCAAATGCCTTCCTTCTCAGATTAGACATGTTATGAATGACCCGAATGCTTTACCACCCTACATTTTATCTAGATTAATAATTTGAGATTAGTGTAACATTTGAACAGCTTTGGATGCACTACCAGATGAACTCTACTGTGCCAAAGTGCATTTTCAAAGTCAAAGTATACATCAGTATAGTACACTGTGAAATGAATCAACATTGCTCTGAAGGGAACTCATATTTTGTATGGTCCTACTCAGATACTTTAAGGATTTCCTCAACAAAACAACCCTACATGGAGTCATGGTACTACATACTGTAATCTAACACAGAACTACGTAAGACTACATGTAGCTAAAAAAATAAAATACTAAGGACCCTAAATTACATAAAGTGCATTAGTGTAATCTATCAAAACACAAGACAATGTGGAAGATGATGGTCTCAGTTAACAACAGTGCAGCATCGACCAGTACAAAAATCTGATAAAACAAGATAATGCAACATTGGTCATAAATGTGATAAACGTAAACCTGACATGCCAGTGCAGATGTATAAAGTACTTTAATGGATTTGGTGTCCAGTTTAGTGTGAGTTTTGTGTGTGTGCATGTGTCTGTGTGTGTGCGTGTCTCAGTCCAGTCCCTGGATGTTGAGCAATCTGATGGCTTGTGCTAAGTCCAGTTCCTTTGACTGGTGTGATCACTCTACACTGTGGTCAGATATGGTTCATTGAACAGTTGAACTCGGGTATCAGGCCCAGTTTACTTCTATTCTGCTATTGAGTAATATCTAACTGTATTTAAGCATGGAACTTGGATCTTGAACACTATCACAACAATTACACAACTGTCCTTTTTTTAAAAAAAAAAAAAAAAAAAAACAGAGCTGAACTATTATGACTTAAATTAATCAAATTGTTTTTTTTTTAAAAAAAAGCATTGCATACATTTTATGTTTAAAGCATATGATCAAATTAATCAGTGTAAAAAATAACAATCAAGGATCATGCCAACCCACTTTTTAAGTTTACGGTTGGCAGTATAGTTATCTTACCCCTTTTTTATGTAGAAACTTTTTTGACTTTCACTTTACTGCATTATTTTTAGCTAGATGTTTTCAATTTATTTGCATACAAAGTTTCAGCACCAGCTACTGTACATTTTCCTTTTATATAAACTATTTTTAGTACTTCTTCCACCCCTGGTTATGACTCCAAGAAGCGCCTCTGGTGGTCCATTCCGGCATAGATTCAGAATCATGTCACCTGCCGAAGCGCTGTGGTTTGAGCTCACAGCTATTGCGGTAGGTGTCGAGCAGATGGACAGAGGTTGTGTGGATGATCGCTCATTTCGAAAGTGAGCTGATACAGCTGATGTGTTTAGATACCCTCACACCACACCCCTAAGCGGGCCCAGCATGCGCACACACACACACAAACTCTGCCATAGACACAGGAAATGAAGCAATCTGACTGCAAGTAAATGCACCAAACGGTCTGATCTACAGCACACGGCACTGAGTGAACCGAGGCAGATCCTACAGCAGGATAAATGGTCTATGTAGAACTCTAAATCAAAGAAACCTCTTTTAGAAGAGGTTCTTAAAGGAAGTAATAACTATCTGAGAACATATTTAAGCGCTGTTTCTATGAGCTGAAATCTTTACTGTTTGCTTTTTGCTAGAAAAAATGCTCAGAGGGTCTACAGTATGTAGAACCGTATGAGACTTATTAAAAAAGGTTCTACAGAGAGAAAACTATTCAGAGAAGGCTCCCCCCCCAAACCAGTAGTTGATGTTGTTGAGGGAACCCTTAAATGGTGTACTTAAAATCTTCCAATAATGGGTTCCCTTTTTATAAAATAGTCCTAAAAGCACTAGAACTCAAACGACCATTCAGGAACTCTTCATTAAATGTAAAACCTTTACACTATGTTTGTTGCTATTGCAGGAAACTCTTAAATAGGTCAACAGAGAACTTAGAACATAGAAGGTTCTTCAAAGACTTAACAATTAACCCTCCAAATAACTGTCTAGAAATTTTTGTAAAAGGAAATCCTTTGTTGTAGGTTTCTTCAAGGGTTTACCCAGCAGCAATAACAACACTACCACAAAGAGTTTCCCTTTTACAAAAAAGTGTTATAGTGCCATTAACCGTTTAAAGAACCCTTTAGAAACCCTCCAGAGATTGGGCACCTTCATCTTCTGTCTAACATAAAAATAAATTCGCCCCAGAGTTATGACGTTTCAGTAACAGTGTGTTTCCCTATAGCTCCATGTGCTTGTTAATAAATGCTGATTCAGTGCAAATTACCAAGCATGCCTCATTTACATCTAGCCGTGCCCACAAAACCGAGCTAAAAAACAACCGCAGACGCGTTCTACTGCTTCCTTCTTTTGCAGGGTGCCATAACTTTTCTCATACTTAGTCCTACTTATGTCTAGCCTTATTCGTCACAATTTATGGATTTGTTTTTGGGATTTGTCATATAATTGTTACTGAACGCTGAAAACACACTGCAGTAGGGGTTTAGGACTAGAACCAGGACTAGGACATGCTAGTTAATGTTCTGTCGCAAATATTTTACTGTACATATGGGCGTGAAATATTGTAGATGACACTGAGTCACTGCTGAGTTCTCTTCACTGCAGCAGTACAGTAATTACTTTAGCCACAATTGCTTAAACAATAACTTTTCATCAGAATAAATCTGTTTCCAGATGGCAGACAGGGTTCTGCTTCAAACTCCAAGGCCATTCTAAACAGTTTAACCATCTTGTCTTGAGCTAAAGTACGGCACATGTATGTTTATCATACCAACATGCTAACACGCAGCCGTTGTGGTCTTACACTGGTGTGAACTTTGGACTGACGCCTGCCTGGGTGTGGTGGCAACTGAGAAGTGTTTGTTATTCTTGCTTAATGATAATGATTAGTTTGATCATTGGCTGAGGGTGAACTGGCAAGCAAAAGTTTCTTTTCTCTCTTTCATTAAAAAAAAGAAAGAAATCCTTTTTATCTGGCATAGCGTATTCGACATCATTTGTGTTTATTATTGCTTCTTACTCATAGTCCTGCCATGAAACACTCACATCTGTTCACCATAGGACAGGACCCTATATACACCGCACAACTATACACACAGAACAGCCTCATAGATCTCAGATCAGTTATTACAATAAAAACCCTAAAAAACTTTACAATTATATTTTAAAGCAGATCCCAGGTCAGTTATTACAATAACAAGCCTATATATGCAGTAGAATTATATTTACAGAACAGATCCCAAATCAGTTATTACAAATACAACCTTATATAAGCTTTGGTTATATATGCACAGAACAGATCCCAGGTCAGTTATTATATTAACAATGTAGCAGACAACTTTATCCAGATCTGCTGTGAAGTTTCCATGAATAATATCCATAAATAACATATATTACACTTATAAAAACTGTACAATATACTTTTACATTTACAGCATTTGGCAGATGACATAAGTCAATAAATACATTCTTGCAGGGGTTCACTATGTTACCAACTAGAAGTACCAACACTGTTTGTTTATTTATTTATTTATTTCATCATTCGTTATGGGTATTAACCCAAATACCTAAAAAAAAAAAAAGATAGGTCTTTAGACGTCATTCAAAGAATGCCAGTGACACGGCTATAAGGACATCTAGAGGAAGTTTATAAGATTTTAAAATGTGTATATATATGTGTATATATATGTGTATATATATACACACAGAACAGATCCCAGGTCAGTTATACAATAACAACCCTATATACAATGTACACTTACTGTATATAAACAGAGCAGGTCTCAGATCAGTTGTTACAATAACAACCCTATATACACTTAACACATACGTACATATGGTAGAGCAGATCTGAGACTAATTATTAAAACTAGCAGCCCTGCATACACTGTACATTTACACACAGAGCAGATTCCAGATCAATTATCACAGAAAACACCCTGCACAACTGTAGATATAGAGCAGATCTGGCTATTACAATAACAACCCTATGTACACTGCACTCTTAAATACATAGAGCAGATCTCAGATCAGTTATTACCATAACAATGTTCCTAGATCTGGTATTGCAACGTAATACAATCTGTGTGTACAGTATGTGTGTGTGTATACAGTATGTGTGTGTGTGTGTGGTATGCATAAGATGTCTGAAGCACCAGTTGTTACTATTTTCTTTTAAAAATACATTACACCCCACCTCACTACCCTTATCTACACTTATATACATGGAGCAGATGGTATTACAACATAATACAATGTGTGTGTGTGTGTGTGTATGTGTGTGATATGCATAAGATGTCTGAGGCACCAGTAGTTACCATTTTCTTGTAAAAATACATCACACCCCACCTCACTCTTGCGCGCACACACACACACACACACACACACACACACACACACACACACACACACACACACACACATATACACACACACACAC
>JAOVVA010000048.1:6576451-6587707 GCA_028565275.1 Leiocassis micropogon | reverse complement strand
GTACTTCAGTAAAAGTTCACTAAAGTAACAGTACTTTTACTTAAGTACAAAATTTTATTACTCTTTCCACCTCTGACTGTACGTCACTGTTTGCAAATCACAACCAACCATTAGTAAAATGAATAATAGACAAAAACAAATCTACCATAACCCATTAATGACACCCGAAACTAAACAGTACTGGAGTGCAGTCCATCCGAAATGATTATAACATAATGTAACGATTATAACAACACTTTGGCGATTTATTATTGAGTTCATCCTGTTATTGTCCTGCTCCACTCTACCTTTAAATAATAAACATTCAGTAACTCAAAAACAAGCTGTTGGAATAAAAATGATAAAATATATTTTTTATGACTGGAAAGGTCATAAATAAATAGCTCTATGACTCCAATAAACATTACAAATATTATTCTACACACTTCCAGAATGAGCCCGATATTGAACCAGTTTATTTATGTTCATACAAACAAATCTTTTTTGAAGTTGGTGAAACTTAGGCTATGTTACACTCGCAAAAAGTTTAAGAATCCTTTCTGTATGTAGTTTTTGTTTAATATAAGTATCGTGGTATTACTCTAGTAATAAAGTGTAGGAGATTTCCTCTCGTCCACTAGCTAATACTAAATAGGCGCATCTGTTGACTTGTCTAACTCTAAGAGGTAAAATTAATTAATCAGGAAGCAATAAAGCAGGATGAAGAATAATAAACCACTGGACTGTGGTGTCCCATGAGGCTCCATGCCCTGTGTAATGTTCAGTGGTCTCCAGTCTTTCTTTACAGAAAAAAAAATTATTGAACCTGTGTCTGTTTCTTTTCCCAGGAGAAAACGAAGTCCCGTCGGAGGATGCCCTTGTCTTGCACCTGCAGCTTTCCAAAGGCCAGGAGAAGCTTGTGGAGGCTCTGCGGGCTCAGCAGTTAGTGATCCGCGACCTACAGCAGCGTCTGGAGGAGCAGCAGGGAGCGCTTCTGACCCAGCAGCGCGAGATTCTGGAGCAGCAGCGGCGCATGTACGAGCAGATGGATGTGGTCAAGGCGCAGTACGGCATGCTGTCCGAGACGGTTAAGCAGGTGTCCTTTCAGGGCCTGCAGGGGGAGCTGCAGAGTTTTTTGGAAAGCCAGCTGGCGGGAGTGCGGAGCCAAGCTCGCAGCCACCTGCAGAAATCTTATGCCGTGCATAAAACGGATGCCAAGGTGATGGACGTGACCGGGGACACGGATCACGCTCTGCTCGGGTGTCACGCCACATGCGGTTCTGACGAGTACTGCAATTTTCAAATGCAGCCACCGCAGTGCCAACAGTGCACCATGTGTCCACCTGGGTTCTTCCTGGTCTCGCAGTGTTCACCCAATGCTGACAGGATCTGCCAGGTATCACACCAAAACCTGAAAACCTGCAAACGACTCGTTATTTAACAAAAGGTTCTATTGCTGATTTTATTTATTTAGATAACGTCATGTATATTTTTTTATACAGGACAGAGATGAATGTCTGGAAATCCCAACGGTGTGTGGAGAGCGAGTGAAATGCCTCAATACACCAGGTACACAAATCCACACCAGAGTATGATGTTTCAACATTAAAATGCTAATGAATGGAAATGACTCAATGAGCTCATGACCTCATCTGGATCACTGTTGCATTATGGTACATGTCCACTTGCACATTTCAAATATATGCAAATGACCACAGTTGCAATAACCAGGCAGGGAATCATAGCTGCAAAAATGACTCACAAAAATTGGGCAGGAAAATATAACTTCTTTCATAATATGGTGGTTAGTTTCAATTGTTTTACAGGAAATAATCTGATAGTGTAAAAAAAAAGAAAAACTGACAAATTATGTCAAATTTTGATTTGCACAAGAACAAAATACATGACCCCTGTACTTTTTTATTCTACGGCATTTTGATACTTTAGGTAGACAAATAGACCCCTTGATTGTGTCAGGATTAAAAAAAAATTGCAGGCATGTAAAATACAGCTGAAATTAACATTTGTTATTAACCAAATTGTTGTAATTTGCCGTAAACGATTCCTATACTTGTGTGGACAGGTGGCTTCCGGTGCTTGGGCGTATCAGAAAGAGACATCTCTTCAGGCCTGTGTGGTCACGAATACTTCTACAATCAGGAGCTACAGGAGTGCCAGGCATGTTCAGACTGTGACGGGGAACCCATAGCTGTGCCATGCGGCGCCATGAGCGACACTGTGTGTGGAGCAACCTCTGCAAGCACATTCTCTCAATCCTGGTCTGCCTCGGTCTCGTTACCCCCGGCTCGATCAAAAAGCAGTGCTGTATTCCCAGGTCTGCAGTTGAGCATAACTGGAAAGGAGGGGAGTGACCTTCTGGTCAGCCACAATGGTTCCATCAGCCTCCATCAGCATGGTCTACTCTGGCTGGACCACAACTTTGCCTTGAAGCACAGTTGCCGCAATTTCCTTCAGGTCGGTGTGAGGCTTAGCGGTGGCAGTGAGGAGGAAGGTCGCGACCTTAGTGGCGTACGTGTGGAGCAACCAGAAAGGAAGCACTTCCAGGGTGTGAGTGTGAGTGCAGCGGCTGAGGTGGAGCCCAACCAGACTCTGTGGCTTCTGCTCAAGAGCCCAAACCAGCACTGCAACCAGAGCAAAGAGCTCCAGCTTTACGAGCTTGGGACTTCTGCGTTCAGCCTGCTGTGGCTCTCACATGACACCGGAGCTGTCGCAATGACTGCACAGACGTCCACAGCACCTCACTATCATGGGAATTATCGGCCATCCTTTCGAGTTGCTACCGTCTCTGACCCTTATGTGGTGGCACTGACTCATGACAGCCGTGGAATTCGTTTCACTGAGCGCGGCGTCGTCAAGTTCGTCCTGCAACAGGCACTTTACGCCATGGGCCACACATGTGTCCGTGAAGGTTTCTCACTAGTTGCATACATTAATGCAAACGGGACCAACCAGGAAGTAATGCGCTCATTTAAATCTGGTGTCAACTATCGGGATACCTCTATCACCTTGTCTGCTACTACCATCGTAGACTCGGGTGACTGGCTTAACTTTGAGATCTTCACTCCGACACAGTGCAACGTCCGATACTTTGGAGACAGCTCTGGAATTAGCATGCTAAGCCTGCTCTGGATTCCAGCTGCCATTTCCTCATCCCTAATGGCCACTGTGTCTAAGACAGGCCTTCCATCTGGAGCAGTAAGAAACAAACCTTTGTTGTTTCAGCAGGTTGGTCCGGATGCCGAACACATCCGACTTGCTGGCGCAGGACACCAACATCCACAGAGGAATTTTGTTTTCCAAGCAGCTGGGACGGTTAATGTGGCACTCACTGTGAAGCTCATCCACTCATGCAATGTGGTGAAGCTGGTGGTATATCAGCAGGGCCAGGACAGGATGAATTCAGCTCCTCTGGCGCAGCAGGTCGGGGGTCAGATGCCCGAGGGTAGCGAGTGGACCAGTGTTGGCGTCAGGGCGTCTTTTGAGGTACAGAACGGCACATCCATTTACATTACATTGGACTGTGTACGTGGACGCGTCAATCAGATCACACAAGAGGAAGGCGCCAACATTTCCATCCTCTGGGTGGCTGCGTGACACCAGGATTTCACGAATCCTCATTCATGCCCTTGACAGGAAAAGGTGCTTTCAGCAGATCAGATTCAGAAGGCCTTTGTTGTAGTATGCATTTTTTTTTTAAAACGAGGTACATAATTACATAATATATTTCCTTTTCTGTGGTCACAATTTAGCACCATTTAAAAAGAGAAGAAATATAAGCATATAAAATGGTCATTTAAGAAATGTGGTCTGTCAAAAAACTGAACAGATGGTTGGCAGGGTTAATAGTCATTAAATAGGATATCTATAATAAGATGGTGCTATTTAAATCAAGTTATACCCTTTGTTGTTTTATGTTTTTGTTTACTGGGTTTATATTTGTATTTGTGTTTATTTTGCTTAATTTACAAATTTTACTATATTTCTGAACAAAAAAGTACTGACTGCTTTTCAAGTACTTCGGCTGGTTGAGTCGTGACCAATTTTCATTTAGGGAACTAAACTTTTGATTCTTTTTAATGTTGTACAGTTGTGTGTGTGTGTGTGTGTGTGTGTGTGTGTGTGAGAGAGAAAGAGAGAGAGAGAGAGAGAGAGATGAGGTATGATGTTGGCATGTACAGTATATATGAAATGCTCCTCCGGACTCCAATACTTTAAACATTGTACAGTCTTAAGAAAATTGCTAAAATGTATTGATATTCAAAAGATATATAAGCATATTTTAAAATCTATTTGTTAATAACTATGAACATATATCTTACATTCACATTTTATGATAACGGTTTTCATGAATAATTAGATTGGAGTTCTTATGAAGTATATAGACAAAATCAAATCAGAGAGAAAAAACTGATTTGTATTGGAAATTATGCATAATTAAGGATTTGTTGTATCTTTCTACACAGAAATATATAGAAATAACATAAAAGAGACAAAGGGCAAACATATATTTGAGTGCAAAGGTTTGCACCCCCCCCCCCCCAAACAATCGATATGCATAGATCGTATGAGAAAAATAATGTAATAAAAAATATTTAACTTAAATATTGACGGACAATTCGCAGACAAAGACAGTGTGTCCCGATGAAAAAACAAACAAAGAAAGAAACACACATATATAGTGCATCAGTGAATTGGTCAGTCAAATGATAAATATATGTGAGCATAACCTTCAGCAAATAATTCAAGCTAGTGGCAAAATCAACAGAATAACAGAAAAAGGACATATTCATGATATTTCAACAGAAGAAAAAAAAATTATCATGTATTACGAGCCATTATATATCTATCACTCATGTAATGATATATATATATGTATATATATTTTCCCCCATTAATAATAGGTATATATACTTTAGTATAGTGGTTAGAACTGTCGCCTTGCACCTCCAGAATCTGGGTTCGATTCCCGGCCAGGCTCGATTCCCGTCTACGTGTGCATGGAGTTTGCATGTTCTCCCTGTGCTTGTTGGGTTTCCTCCAGGTACTTCGGTTTCCTCCTACAGTCCAAAGATATGCATGTTAGGCTCGTTGGCGTTCCCAAATTACCCGTAGTGTGAGTGTGTGTATGTGTGTGTGCCCTGTGATGGATTGGCACCCTGTCCAGGGGGTACCCCACGCTCTAGGCCCCCACGATCCTGAATACAGGATAAAGCAGTATAGAAGATGAGTGAGTGAGTAATAATATAGATTAACATATTATGTAAACTCCTTTAGTTACTTCTAACATTAAAGATCGGCAAACCAGAACATACAAACTGTACATACATTGCATTAATTGCTTTTGTCCTTTTTTTAGTTTCTTTAGGTTAATTCACTTTATTTCACTCTTCTTCAGCATGTGTTGTGTTACACTGCCATATATTTTATATGTAGATTACGAATAACAAAGGTTTAACATTGTGGTAATTTCCTGATGTTATTGTCACAGTGATGATCACAATGAGAATGCTATCATGACAATATTGTTTTACATTTGTACATGTTTACAGTGTAAAATGTCTGTCTTTTTTATACAAATTTGCTTGTGCGTTTTTCAAGGACACACCTGAACCTACAAATTATCTAACTAACTTTACACTGCCATCCTAACAGGACAAATCCAGAAATGTAAACTTCTGACTGAGACATGGAGTGTAGGAGTACTGTATCTTTAAGTGTCTATGATACTGTAACAATTTTGTGCATGTTAAATAGCTCAATCTGTTGTTTAACCAATTTTTGAGATCATTCAGATGATTGTGCTTGGAAATAATACTAATTTATTTATTCTGCAAAAACAAAAGAGAGAAAAAAATTGAAACGTGATATTTTGTCAAGCCGGAATAAAAGTTGCATCTATTTTGACAAAACTTTCAAACTGTTATATCAGAGGATTGCCTGATTCCCCCCCCCCCCACTGTGATCCTGTGTCCTGTAAAAACCGTAAGATGTTAAGGTGGATTTGATTTAAATTAGATTTAAATTGCACTTGTCATGCACCATCTCACACTTTAATGGTTACAATTTCAGCTGCATTCTTGACCCATTGCACGGGAAAGTAAAGGACCTTTTGTTGGATTTACTTGGCACAGAGTCCAATAAAAGCATTGGATAGAGTCATGTCTTGGTTAATTATCAGCAGCTGTTTTATGAAAACATTTATTGAAGTTTGATTATGTGAGAAAAGTTGAGCGTACACTTCACCTTCCATTAACTTGTAGTCACTATTTACCTCGACAGACTGAAGCCGTGTTATACCTGGGACGCTCTGGACACAGCGTTATTCATTCATCAAACCATTAAAAGAAAACGCTGTTCTACAGGACGTTCTTAATGAAAACCCTTCTTTTGAATCGTGTACTCATGAAACATTACAAATATCGTATACGTATACACCATGCATAAGACCTTATAATGCCTGATAAGGACCTACAGGATTGTATGCATACCTACAGTCTGGTTCAAAAATACTGGAACAAGTATAAGTTTTTGGCATCTGGCCTCTGTACACCACCACATTGAATTTGCAAGTAAACACTCACGATGTGAGCAAAGTCAAGACTTTCAACTTTAATTCAAGGGGTCTGACAAAAGTATGGCATTCAGGAATTACAACCTTTTTTATTTTTTAACATTTGGGGGGACATATTTGATGTGTCAAATACACACACATTTTGGGAGGCTCATAAATAATGGAGCAAACATAATCAAAAACATAAGGGTTGCCTTTAATGCTTAGATGAAAATCCTTTACAGTTGACAACTGCCTGAAGTCTGGAACCCATGGACATGAACAAATAGATTTTCCTCCCTTGAGATGCTGTTCCAGGCCTTTATACATGCTCACCTTTATATCTATATTTATATTTGAAATAGCAATACTCCTTAATCCATCTAATATGAATCTTTGATCCATAATACATAATTTTTCTTCTTATCTATATTTGGCGTTACCTTGGCACACAAATTTAATCCGTTCTGAAGGCGTGTTCTTAAGGTGTAACTTTGTATTGCCAAACACATTTTCCCATAAGTAATAATGTAAATGCAGATAATCCGTTCCAGCCACTCAAAAATATTACCAATATTACCAATTTTCAACACTATAATCACATTTTTGCATATAAAAACAATCAAATCATTTAGAAAAGATATGCAAATATGTAAAAAAAAAATGTAAATATGAAATAATTAGACATTAAACCTCATTTCACCTTAATGTATGATTTCTGCTTTAAAAAAACAGACTTAAAGTCGCTCCGTTTTCTTCTCGCTACCGTTCTTGCTAACATTCTTGGGACCCATGATGCTATGTCTTCACTAAATCTTGCACAAAATGCAAAAAATATGCAAACTTGCTTCGCTTGACAAGTTTTGAATGGCTCCTAAACATACACGCAACATAACCAGCGACCGGTTCGGTTCAGTTTGTTTGTTTGTATGCTGAAAATACTTCATAGGGTGAGGCAAATTTCTTGCAAAATTTCAGTTCTTAAGAAGAAAATTCAGGAGGCGGGGCATTGCAGCAGCTTGAGGAGCAGCGGCAAGCTGACCGAGCACCCCATTTGCAGGTAAGGGTAGGAATTGGCTGTCATGAACTCCCATGCAGATAGAGCTACGGATATCCTCTAGTCATTTATAGAATGATATAAACCATACATACCTTACAAGAGCTAACTAGTGTAACTAGTAACTAGTGTAATTATAATATACACTGCCTAGCCAAAAAAAAAAGAGTTATAAAGTATAATATTGGTATCTAGTATCGGACCCCATTTAATGTGAATTACTGCAATCGTTCACCTTCCAACAACAAGCGTTTCAACAACCTTATGCAATGTCATGACATTTTTTTCCCATTCAGGGATGCAGCCAGGATTGTTCATTAATCTCAAGAGAGTCGAACTACTTTGTAAAATGTCTTCTTCAGTATATTTCAAAGACTCAATAGGGTTAAAGTCATGGCCAGTTCACATGTGAAAATGATTCCTCATGCTCGCAGAACCGCTCTTTCACACTCTGGAATATATCAGAGAAGAGAAACTCCATAGATGTGATGTCCTGGTCATTCAGTATATTCAGATCATCGGCTATTTTCCTTTTTATTGCCACATAACATTGTTGAGTCTAGAACTGAGCAACTGAAGCAACCCCAGATCATAACACTGTCTCCTGAGGCTTGTACTGTGGGCACTATGCATGATGGGTGGATCGCTTCATGTGCTTCCCTTCTTATCCTGACACGCCCATCACTCTGGAATCTGGACTCATCAGATCACATGACCATTTTTCATTTCTTCAAAGTCCAAACTTTATGCTTCCTAGCAAACTGAAGCCTTTTATTCTGATGAGTCTCATATGGCCACACAGCTGTTAAGTCCAAATCCTGTGAATTGAAATGCTCTTAGTTTCACTATTAAACATACTGTAGCTCTGATTTCTACAGAAAAAAAGGTTCCTTATTTTAAAAAAAAAAATTTTATGCAACTTCACCCATCATTTAAGTCATCTCTATTCATGTCAATCATGATTTTTTTCCCCCAACAAGCAAATTGAAAATCCTTTGGAAATAGCAAAAAAAAAGTATACTTTTTGATATTTTATTTTTTTGTAAGCAGACAGTGAGAGAATTCAGAAGCAAAGCTAACTCTTTCATCTTTAGGATGAAAGCCTTTACTTTTTGTTGATTGTATGCTACAAGAGAAACTATGATGTAATAAAGTAATTGTAGTTGTCTACATTCTAGAACTGTCTCTGGCCGTAAAAGTGGTCTTATGTGTTGCTGCCAGGATTTAGTTCAAAACTAAATGAAACACTCAGGAATCATTAAAAGTCCAGGATAAACAGTTTGTTGGTTTTTTTTTTTTTTGTTGGTTTTAACCCAGCATCAGCAAGACTGTACTCACGACTGTAACTCACAGCCGGTTTTTGGCCGTTCTAATATCTCTATTTGTTTATATTGTTTAAACATGATTACTCCCTGACTGAGGCAGCAGTCTGGATTCAGTCAGAATGTGACTAACTGCCCCATATAGTGAAAGGCTAAAACACGGTTTTTCTGTCTGCACTGTGAATTAAAAGCAGGTGTGAAATGTTTTCAGCTCCAGATGTTTTATATTAAAGATCAAATGAGATCAGAAAAGTAAGCAGCCTCAAAAAAAATCCACCACAGCCAGAAAGGACAGAAGAGAAAAATACACACAGTCATAGACATTCAGCAGGTCTGGACATCAAACCCTTTTCACATGATTAATGCCGATTACATCACTATGTTTTTGAATTCTCAATTCTGATTGGTCAGTAGATGTTAATTAATTATCAGACACTAGTGCAGTTCCAAATCACATGTTTATATTAGTGCATTTGTATCAATACCTAGTTTTTTTTATACTAGGGGTGTTCAAATGAAATGGGGACTTTTGATTGTGCAGAATAACAGAACACAGTAATGAGAGTAAAAACTCCCTTTATTTCTCTATATAATCCCCTGCTACACTAATGCACTTATCACAGTATTTCACTAGTGCTTGGATACCATCAAGGTATAAAGTTTTCTCAGTATGATGAATTGGACTGCCTGCTTCACATCTGAAACACTGGCCTCCCAGGAACTCCTTTAATGGCCCAAAGATGTAGAAATGGCTTATCGCGAGACCAGGACTGTACGGTTGATTACGGCAATAACTCTCAGCCGAGTCCTAGTAATGTGCAAGTGGTGCAGTGGACGGTATAAGGTTGTGCATTGTCCTGCAAAAACAGAATGTCTTTAGTGATCACCTTTGGTCGGAGCCACCTCGTCTTGGATCTTCACCTTCTATAAAACATTTGCACAATGAAATTAGTTTTTTTCGGTTTTACACCATTTTTCACCAGAAATGTTATTACAAGTCCCGGTTTGACTACTCATGGAAAACAAATTACACAGGAACTTGTAATAGTTGATATGCTAAAGTTTTACGTAGGGAGGTATTTGTTTAACATTTATAGATGGTGTCTTCAATTCCTGATGCACTGTACCAGTGTGATTTTTGAACACAACTGGAAAAAGGTGTTAGATTTGCAAAATATGTTGGAACATGAACAGTTTCTTTATTAACTCTGTGTGCTGAGGTTGAATTCTGTCCCACTCGTACATCACTTTGGTGCTGATGAACAAATGTTAAACATGAACATGAAAAAGCTGCAGGTTCTTTCTGAAGCTCTGACTCTGAATGTCAACAAGCAAAGGCCAAAAAAGATGAGTTTTTCAAATCAGGTTGAATTTACCTCATTAGTTGTAGATGTTATTGATTAAACATTGGCCTTCAGAATCATTTCAATCTCAACGTCTTGCAGATGTGTCTGCGTCCTGGCTTAGTTTTCATGCAGAGCTTTGACAGGCTGTGGGATTTTTACGAGGGAAAAGTTATAAAGTCAGACAAGTTTTAATAAGTACCTCTCCCAAATATTTACATGTACTCATTTGGCGGACGGTTATTCAATAAAATCCAATCTGGGCGGTGAGTAGTACAGAGCATTAAAGAATTTTCAATATAATTTCTAACTATTGTATCTACGGAATAAGAAACTTGTGTTTTGCTGCACAGCGACGAGAAAACCTATAAGTTCACATAGGCTTAAGTCTGTTTTGTTGTTTACTTCTACAGCATTTGGCAGATGCCCTTATCCAAAGTGACTTACATTTTTATCCCATTTTACATCTAAGCATTTAAGGGCCCAACAGTGTCAACTGCGTGGTGCTGAGGTTTGAACCCAAGACCTTCCAAACAGTAATCCAACGCTTTAACCACTGAGCTACTCCTGCCCCCCCAGCTCAGTTCCTCATCTAGTCTCCTCAGAGCCTAAACAAGTGGCCTATGGTGTTTTGAGTATATATATATATATAATGATGGCGCTCAAGTCAAACTGTGACTTTTGACATGCTGATATACATATAATCCCCTGGTACACTAGTGCACTTATCCCAGTGTTTCACTTGTGCTTGGATTCCATCAAGGTATAATGTTTTCGCAGTACACCAGAGCCATGATCAAACTGCCTGCTTTACATTTGAAACCCTGGCCTCCCAGGAACTCCTTTTGACTTGAACAAATCACCCCAGCTGGTATCGTCATTCACTAAAACGTTTGCACCACTTAGATATTTCACTGCGTCTTCATTGTACTCTGCTTGAAGTCTTCTGTAAATGCCAATCGGTTTCATTCACCATAAATTTTA
>JAOVVA010000048.1:6564273-6571531 GCA_028565275.1 Leiocassis micropogon | reverse complement strand
CATTTTAGAATAAGGCTGTGACATAACAAAATGTGGAAAAAGTGATGCGCTGTGAATACTTTCCGGATGCACTGTAAGTAAGTTATTAAAGAAATGCAAAAATGCAAACTATTTCTAGGTAATTTTTTTCACAAATTTTCACAAACAGCCCATTTCTTTTGTTATCCTTTTATTGGCTTACCAATAAATGCACTTAAATCTTAAATTTTGACAAAAAGGTCAGTAGTTTGGATTTGATTTTTAGTCTGGATATTTCTTTTGGATCATTCTTTTTTTTTTTAATGAGAAGAACATTTTGTCATGTTTGCTTTTGCCAGTGTTTGAATTTTACTGGAATATTTATCCTGAGTCCAAAGCAGAGGTGGGTAGTAAAAAGTTACATTTACTCCTTTACATTTACTTGGGTAACTTTTCTATGAGTAGTTTTACTGCACCATACCTTTTACTTTTACTTGAGTAGATTTCGGTGTGATTATAGATTCCAGCCTTTCATTTGAAGCAAATGATAGATAATATTACCAGTATAGCATACTTTCATAAACATTGCCAAGATAAGAAATATATTGTCACTAAACGATGCAGAAAAACTAGTTCATGCTTTTATTACCTCTAGGTTGGACTATTGTAACGTCTTACTGTCTGGTTGTTTAATTAGATGCATAAACAAGCTTCAGTTAGTCCAGAAAGGAAACAGCGAGAGTCCTCACTAAAACCAGAAGATACGAGCACATCACCCCTATCTTATCCACACTTCATTGGCTCCTCGTGTAATTTCACATTGATTTTAAAATACTACTATTGACGTATAAAGCATTAAATGGTCTTGCGCCGTAGTATCTGAGTGAACTGCTAGTGTCTTACAATCCACCACGCCTACTTCGATCAAAGGATGCAGGCTGCTTGTGAGTACCGCGTATTATAATTAGAGTATTATGGTGAACTGGTATGTTTAGATGCTGTCTTGAGCCTCCAATAACAAACTCCATTTTAACCTAAACACATCTCCTGTTATACTGAACTTCCAGTCTCACACAGTATAAATGCAGATCAATCCATGCTATCCGTTTTCACCCAAATGAGGATGGGTTCCCAGTTGAATCTGGTTCCTCTCAAGGTTTCTTCCTATTGCTATCTCAGGGGTTTTTTCCTTGCCACTGTTGTCCTCGGCTTGTTCATCAGGGACTATCTAACCATTTGGATTTATACACATTCATATTTCATACAAACTTAAATAATTCTTTCGATTGTGTAAAACTGCTTTGCGACAATGTCAATTGTTAAAAGCGCTATACAAATAAAATTGGATTGAATTTGTGAAGAAGAGATGCTACTCTTACTCCGCTACATTCGGCTACACTCGACTCATTACTTCTCCTACCATTTATTCTACACATGCAGCCAGTGGATCTACCACATGACTGTGTTTAACCAATCAACAATAATCACATGACTCCGTTTGATCAATCAGCCGCAGTAACAATAACCACATGTAGTCACATGATCAAACACAAACTGGTTGGATAGTGGGAAAAAATCTTCAGCCGTGGTAGACAGGTGTATAAATTGGACATTACGATTGAAATAGTTATTCAGTACTTGAGTATCTTTTCACCGAATACTTTTTTACTCTTACTTGAGTAATATTTTGGATGACTACTTTTTACTTCTACTTGAGTAATATTATTTTGAAGTACAGCTACTCTTACGTGAGTAAATTTTTTGGCTACTCTACCCACCTCTGGTCTAAAGTTATTTTATGAATTTCAGTGTAGCTATTCAGTGAAAAAGATCTTAAAATGTGCTGATAGGATTAAAGAAACTGGAGGATCTATAAACACAAGCAAACCTTACTTGCAAGCTAACAGTAGGCTTTTTAACTTCTGCACCCTTACTGGCCCTGTGCTCTTGATTTTTAATTTATGGTATTTATGGTCATCACTGAAGAAAATTTTATCTTAGCAAGTGAAAATGCTTATAGTCAAATGTTTCTACTGTTTCTTATTTAAGATAACAGAAACATACAATATCAGATTATAAAACCTATTGTTATTTATAGTCTATATAGCCTAGGTTTACTTATTTTACAGAAATCTATACTAAAAATCTCTACGCACAGAGCGAGAAATTTAAAATGTATAAAACCCCAAAAAACAAGAAAAAATACACTAAAATATCCAAAAATAATTAGAACAAGAAATGTACACACAAAACACTTAAAACAAATAGAACAACAACAGCAACTAAAACAAAAAATACACCTAAAAACAACAACAACAACAACACCGGAACAAAACAACGGAACAGCTAACAAAAAGAAATTTTATTTCTCCCCACTCAAGACATTCACAATAAAAATAACTATCAATCAATAAAATTAGCAATTTGCACTAAAAAAAATCTATAGAATAAATATATAGTTATTGTAAGTGTAACTTACAATAAACAAGAAAACCAAGAAAACAAAAAATTCACACAAAAAACTACAAACCAATAGATAAACAAAATATTTACACTTACTAAAACTAAAAACCAATATAATAAATTAAAACCAAAACAAAAAAATAAAATAAAAATATCTAAGTAATACCTAACTAATAGAACAAGAAATTAACATGAAAAAGAACTAAAGAGCAATAAAAAAGTAATTCACACTAAAAATAACCCCCTCCCAAAAAATAGAATAAGAACAAGACATTTACACAAAAAATAAGTTAAAACTAAACACTAAAGTTACACTAAAAAAAAAAGTATGAAATAAAACAATCACACTGAAGAAATAACATTAAAATAACTTAAAAACAATAAAACAAAGAATTTACGCTAAAAGTAACTAAAACTAATATAAAAAGAATTTGAACCCAAAAATATCAAAATATGTTTAGCAATTACTTCAATAACCTTTTTTAAAATTTTAGGTCAATATGTCAAAATGCAAGATATTTTTCAATAAGCATTATTTCTCATCTCCTTCTCAATAAGCAGCTCTTATTGCTGAGGCACTTCTGAAATGCAGTCACCACCCACTATGGTGGTGTGCTTATACTTATAAGTGTTTTCAAGCCTTTTGCAGGATTGTCATATTGATAAAAAAATTTTAAGGGCATTGGATGTGAACAGAAACTTTTTTTTGGAGACAGAAAAGCAAAAACCAAATCCTCAAAAGTATCTGTACGCATATAAACAGAGCTTAGTATAAGAGAATTAAATTCCTTATTATCAACATTATCCTTGTCGACTCAGTTCAAAAATTAAGATGCCTTAAGTGTGATGAATGAACTTTAATCACTAACAAGTGCAAAATCACTATAAACACACCCAGGTTCAGAATGTTTTCACAAGAATATTTATTTGTGATTTCCCAGTCACATACAGTACATTTTTTAAGAGATCTGGAGGCTGAATTTTAATCTGTTTTGACACATTGGCTTACAAACGTCCTCTGAATTCAAATCACAGACACTCACATTAGCTTTAACTTATATAATGATGTTGACCCTGTCTGGTCAGATGAAGATAAAGCTCATGTAAGGTCTAGCCGCTGTTCCTCGGGCACCAAGCTGCTAAAGAGCGAGCGTGCACCGCCCTTAAAGGTCTGAATGCTGCTGGCAAAGGGGCAAAGCTTTAGCGAGAAAGAGGAAGAAAAAGAGGTAGAAGAAGACAGAGTGCAATACAGGGAGGGATTTAAGACTACATATACAGTATAGGCATGCTGGAGATCTACACACATTATTATCAGAGACGCCGAAAGAGCCAGAGACAGAGAGAGATAGAGATCAGATCGCAGAGGCAGACAATTTCTAGCCACACAGAGCATGCTAGCTTAGCGGATAAATATGTTTGAAGCGACACTACTACATAGAGCCATCAAGCTAGCAACAAAGCACTACATTTAAAGCAAAGCTACAGTATACGTTCAGCACTAAGACTATCACACAGTAGATATTTGGGTAAATATTGTACATCACAGGCTTGGAAAAGCGAAGCGTTCATGCACATGCAAATCCTTGCAGGCCCGATAGTAGCAACAGCAGCAGCAGCAGAAGAAAAGTAGACGACTTAAAGAACGTGCCGGGGACAGTACAGCTTTTTTTTTAAAATAACTTATTTTGTGTCAGCTTGCTAATTCAGAACGAGGACAGACCTTACACCTCCATAAAAAATATAAATTAAAGGAGGAAAACCATTCGTTATATATGTAAAGGATACGGATAGGTAGCATCGATGTATTTAGCGAACTAGAAATGCAAACCGAAGCAAATTTAAATATCACACCTGATTTTTCATCCAAATCCAAAACACATTCAGGCGAATCACAGTTTCATCAAAACAGTTAAAACTATGAACATCCACTGGACTTACAGGAAATCTAAAGTGCACAAAGTTCCCCACGCAGAGAACGAGACAATACCAGCAATAAACACTAAGGCAGTACAGTACAAATGCACAGAAATCACATATTGGCACATAATGTCAAGTAGATCACTTCTGCACAAAGATAACCGACTTCGGTTGAGAATTGGCTTTCCATAATAGCTGGAATTTTACATCATTGGAATCTAAAATATATTTTTTCTAAGATAATTTTTTTTTGTAGCACAAAAATGCAGTAAAATTAAAGCATGTCCCATCACAGATAAATATGAAAAAGCGATTCATGTACATTCACAATGCAGGTAAAGATAATAATAATAATAAAAAAATAGAAACCATCAGCAAGTTCAGTGGTGAATTTATGTAGATTGAAACTTAAGGAAAAACTGCGATTGCCAAGACTTTACAGCTAATAAAATCCTAACTGAATTTAAAGTCAGGAAGTAAAAAAGTAGTTAGTGAGAGTTGGTACTCTGTAAGTGCACCCTCTACTGGTGTGGCAGTCTTAAAACTTATTTAGCTTCTCTGATTCAATGTCAGCAATATTACTAAATGACAACCAAGTTTTTAATTAATTTTTTATATATTTTTTGGTCTAAGTGCATGCACTTAGCAATATTGCTAATATTGTTCTTCATCGCTAGAGGTTAAATTCAATTCTAGCACAAATACACTACAATACACTACATGCTTACAGTATGTACCTGAAAGTGAATTATTCACAGAGACAGGTGACTGATCCTGTCATAAGAATGAAATGTTTCATCGCTTAACGCCTGCGTGTGTATATATATATATATTTATATATATAAACATGTGTGTGTATAAGATCTATTAGTATTTTTTTGCTATCTGCTAAAGATACAGACCTCACACACTTACATCTATTCTATATTTACTGGATTATTTACTGTATAAACATTTCGGCTCATTGTCAGAACCTGCTAACTATTTTAACTTAGGATTAATGCTGTCTACGTCCTAGTCTATAAAAGTCTTTTGTGCTCTGGATACAAACGCTTTGCTCCGGATTGAACACCTCTGCTGTCGTTCAGCTATTTGTAGACAAACACTCTCAGACAGGAAGTACAGATATTCATCAGTGACACCGTCTAGTCAGAAAGAGCCGCTTTACTCTCATGCCTAGGTACAGACTCGGGTTGTGATAATAATAATAATAATAATAATAATAATAATAATAATCATCATCATTTATAAAAAGCTATTTATCAGTCATGGGGCCCAAGTACCCATGGACAAGGTACAAAGATAAGCTTTTCTTCTATTCCTCACACACTTCTTTCTTGATTTAAATTTTGAAAAAATCATCTCTCTTGGCATATCAGCCTTGTAGTTTTCAATTATTATTTTAGTCGTAGCTGCAGGAAAAAAGAGCCGGAGGACCAAAAGGTCTTAAGACCTGTTGTTTTTGTAATTTGTTCTTTTACAAATATTTATTCCAAGCTAAAAGCAGGCAAAAAGCAGATTTTAATCTAAATCTTTTTTTTTTTTTTTGCATCGATGTCTGTAGTCTGTAGAATAAATATTTATTATGGGTAATCTGAATCAACCAAGACCGAATGTCCTTGGACTATGGGAGGAAACTAGAGCACCTGGAGGAAACCCACCAAGCACGGGGAAAACATGCAAATTCACACAGAACTGGAGGCGTGATTTAAACCCACGACCCTGGAAATGTTAGGAGCCGCTGTGCCGTGTCACCATGGCATTTCTGTAGGTGACAATCTCTGCTAGGAAACGATTACCTCAACTAAAAACCCAGAATTTTCACTTCTTTGCAGCGTACTCTTAACCATTGGAATTATTTTATTGTTCTGAGATTGAATTCAGCTGGAAAAACTGTAAAGACTTCCAAGTGTGTCTTTACACTTAAAAAAAAAAAAAAAAAAAAAGCACCTAAATGATCTAAGGGACTTTTTATCAACAAGTCTTCTTTGATTTATTATTTGATTTGAGTTATTTTTAAAAAAATCAAAGTTAAAGTATGACTTTGTAAAAATGTCACAACATGTAAAAATAACTAACATGACAGGAATAAAATTCCAGATATAGACTACTTCAGGAATTGGTGAATTTCTCCATGGGTGAAACTAATCAAGTCTGAATAGGGCTTAATGCTTTTATGGACTAAACCATTTCCCCTGGTAGAATCGTGTATGATAAACATCTGGATGGCAGCTGGAAGCTTCTTTTTCCATTCTTACTTGAAATTTTATTTTCTTTTTAGCACATTCCAACCCTGATCAAATAATAATAATAATAATAATAATAATAATAATATTTCTTACAATTTCTTATATTTTTTAAAATAATTTTTAACTGATGTATCTGAATTAATTCTAGTCTGATGGTAATTATTTACCCGTATCAGCACGCTTATTCTTGTCATTCATTCTTTCATTCATTCATTCAGTCTGGAATAAGTGCTTTATGCTTCATGGTTAAGTCTTATCACTGCTCTAGTTTAGACCTTTTGGTTCAGTTGGCTTCAGCTCCTCCCGCTTACTCTTTACTTTTTCAACTAAGTAAATACAATACAAGAGTTGTGCTCTAGCAGGAATTAAATACAAATAAACGAACAAATAAATAAATAGGATTCTACTGTATTCTCTACTTAACGACACTCAAATGCCGCCTGTGCTTGAAAAGGCGATACCGAGGGAAGCCATAGTGCTCTTTTTCTCTCTCTCTCTTACATCTATACCAATAAATCTCCTTCTTTCTTCTACCTTCTAAAATGACGGCTGGCACATAGAATATCTGGTCAGAGTTCTCTTATAGATTTGCTATAAATTGTGACCTATTGCACAGGATTAAAACAAGTAATTCTTCACGCTCACGCCACACACATAAAGCTTACGCTAAC
>JAOVVA010000048.1:6549273-6559273 GCA_028565275.1 Leiocassis micropogon | reverse complement strand
GGAAATGTTCTTCTTGTCTAAATCTCTCTGTACATCTGTACCTTCGCCCGCCACATGAGCCAGAGCTTGAAGATGTCGACGTGGCGTCCACACTGTAGCGCCTTGTCTCCGGTGTCGTAGCTCAGGTCGTAGTGTTTGTCCTGCTGGAACAGGTAACACGCCTGCATCTGGTTACAGCTCTGCATCAAACCCTGCAACACAGCAACAACACAGTGAGAATAGAGCACTTAAATAAAACACAGTCATCAAAGATGGAGACTCTGTTATGATTTAAAGCCTCACTCCTCACCTCCTCTCTGACGAGCAAAGCCGAGCACTGCAGGGGCACCGCCATCATCTTATGAGGGTTCCATGTCATGGAGTTCGCCCTGAAAGAGTGGAAGAGCAAAAAAAACACAAAACAGTTTTAAGTGTGGATCAGGAAAGCATGCCATTAGACTTTTATTTAATAACTCAAACTGAATTTATTCATTTATTTAATGACTCAATTCAGTGAGATCCACTTAACATCTCCAATAAAAATCCCCAAACTAGTACAATAACATTTCAAACTAGTTTAGCTACAGTATTAGGATTTTTCCTTGTGTGATCATGACAATATCACCAAGACAATATAAATATACTTAATAATATATTCCTACCAAAAAGCCATGATTGTCTCGAGGGTAACTGTAGTCTAAATAGCTATAAATGCTATACTCCAACTTGCAAATATACATCTTTAAAACATGATGGTGTTACTGTATTAATAAGAATAAAATTCATGATTTTTTTTATTGATTCATTTCTTTATTTATTCATCTGTTTATTTATTTAGTCCAGATCTTGAAAATCCAATTAAGTTTTAAATAAATTTTCAGCTGAAAAATATAATAATAATAATAATAAAAATTTGATAGAATTATTATTTATTATTGAGTAGATTTATTTAGTAAATGTATTGTTTATAGGTAGATTTATTAGTAGACTTATTATTTATTATTAATATAATACAATATTATAGCTTTTCATTGCTTTGCATCAGTCGTGCCATGAAAGAATCATAATGAATTAAATGAAACTCATTTATTTATTATACTGAATATGCCATCAATATATTTCCTCTTTTAGATCATTTAAAAATTGATATTATAATATTTAATTTTACAATTTAAATGGAATTTGGTAAAAAATATATATATATTAATTAATAATTTAATAAAAAAATATTTAGCACAAAATCCTAATATAGTGTGATGATATAGTATAGGTGATATCCTAATATAGTTGTAATCAATGTACCTAACAACTAATATTTATGAACTGAAAATCACGATGACAAATATACATGTTGTAACCACCGGTGCACATTAATACAAGAATATATGTATGAATTCCTATAAACATTATATTGTATAATTGTATCATGTCCCTTGTCTGTGTGTGAAATGGCCTAATCGTAAGTATAAAGACCTGCTCTCTTGTAAAATGAGAAAACAAAATGTAATGAACAGAGTAATAACATTATCTGAGTTTAGAATCAGATACTATCGGCTCAGATTGTGTGTCTTCAGCTAATTTGGTCCTTAACTCACATGCTTACAGTAAAAGTTTTCTTGTCACACAAGGTAATTCACACACTGCTTTTTGTTCTCCTGAAAGTCTCGCAGGTCACACACAACTTCACAGCTGCAGGCGGCGACTTCTCAGTGGGAGAGAAACTTAACATCAACAATCTGATGGCAAATCAAGCCAGATTTCTTCCTACAGCCCGAGACGGCATTGATCATGTTCAAAGAGCAACAGAATATTAGAGGCAGGTCCTTTATAGTTCTGCTTAAAATGTACAATTTTGATTACATTGTATTTGAGTATATAAACAAGCTCGTTTTATCATGTTAATAAAGCGAGGAATAATGCATAATGTGTTTTAATTTCTCATTGTCACTAATTTAACAGCCTGTATGGAAGTGTTTTATTCCTCTTCCACCACAACGATTTACCAACGATTACAAATTTCTAATTCATTAGTGAGTGACAATGTTGAGGAAGTTTAACAAAGCAAGCTACAGTATGTACTGAAACTGGAGACTCCTTCCATAAATTTGTACATAAACATATTGATGTTTTATCAGTATTAATGTTTACATCTTTTTTGTTCAATCAATGAAACATTTTTCTTATTATTAAGATTTGATTATGTGAAGCATCTGCAATACTGTGCAAGTCTCTGAATGATAAAGATCATGACATATGAGAACTAGTACATTAATATAAACCTGTGGGTTACATTACAGCTTGAAGTATTGTTTAAGAAATCTACTGTATTGTGGTATTAAATGTCTTTGTATGGGTAGTAGATGTAAAAGAAATGAATAAATTAAATAAAAAACGGTCTGGGCCAATGGGAGACAGCATTAGCAGACATGTTGCATGTTCTGTAGAGAATGGAAGAGAGTTTATGATTTATAGAGTGTGATCTCGGCAGTGAAGGCAGTGCTGACCTCTCGACTCCGTTGAGTTTCCACCGGTGTTTCCGGGACATGAGCAGACTCCCTCCCCAGGCACCCTGCGCAGGAAAACCCAGGAGGTTAACACACTCCAGGAGACGGATAACAAGACTGCTTAACACATCGCTCCACAGCATGAAGGTCACAGCATGCATCAGCCTACAGTACCTGTCCACGCTCGGGACAGTCTCAGTACAAACGAATCCCCTTGTCCATGTCCTCTAATGCATGCTGATTTATGAGTGAAAACAAATGTCTGATTAAAAAAAAATATATGTTTGGTTACTATATAATTTTTTGTACTCATAAACAGATCAATTAATTTGGAAAGTAAGTGAATGTCTAAAAACACTGGTCTTAAAACCAAAATTTGGTGAATATTTACTTAACTTTACAGTTCAACCTGCTATAGGGCTTGGAAGCTAAAGCATTTTTTTAACTTGTTTTTCTTTAATATAATTTTATTTTATGAGGGGTGTTCAAATCAAACCGGGACTTGTTGTTTGATGAAATTTCTTGGTGAATGAAGGCATAAAAGCAATTGATTTTTACAGAAGACTTCAAGCACAATACGGTGATGATAATCCTTTGTCGCATTCTAACTATTGTATTGTTTGCATTGTTTATTTATACACTGTTCTTTCCCTACTTCATGTTTGCTAATTTTTTTATTTGCTGCTGTAATATAGGAATTTGCCCAATTTGGGACGACTAAAGGTATATCTTATGGTATTTTATAACATTTGAATGGTGCAAACATTTTAAAGAAGGCTCACGTCTGTGAATGATGATCCCGGTCTTACAAAGTCTTACTGAAGTCCTTTCCATTAAAAATGTTGAATAACTTGTTGCCAACTTGCGGTAAAAGACACATCTGTCTATGTGAACTGTACTCACAATCGTTCACCAGAACCACTTGAACATTACAGGAACTCGGCTGGGAGTTATTGCCACGTCCCCGTACAGTCCTGACCTCGCTCCAAGCCATTTCCGCATGTTGGGTCATTAAAGGAGTTCCTGGGAGGCCAGTGTTTCAGCGTGATGGAAGCAGTCTGATCATGGCTCTGGCACACTGAGAAACTTTCTACCTTGGCGGTATCTACTGTACGTACTTGTGAAACGCTGGAATAAGTGCATTAGTGTAGCAGGAGATTTTATGGAGAAATAAAGGGAGACTTTACTCTCAGAACTGTGTTCTGTTATTCTGTACAATCATCAAAAGTCTCAATTTGACTTGACCAATCCTTGCATTTAAGACACATTACAAACAATACATTTATTTATTAATTTTTATTTTATTTTATTCATTTATATGAACTGTCTTTATTTTTATTTTTTGGACTGAATAAGGGTAAAATGTCAGATAAAAAATGCATTTAAATATTATGTATTTTTTTATTTATTTATTTATTTATTTATTTATTTATAATTCCATGTGAATAATGTTACAGGTGAATAGTATTCTCATCATGGTCACTGAATAGCTTGGTAGATGAGTATGACTGACTAAACGCAAAGCTCAAGCAAGCCTCTATTTAATTTATAAAAAGTCTGTACTTCCAGGTATAGTATTTGGTTATAGTGTTCGAATTTTGGGGATTTGACATATTAGGGTCAACACAAATAAAAATGAAAATATGGCTAAAATTCTAATATAAAAATTGCACATCAACGTTTCCAAACTGCTGATTCTTCATAAAATGTGTTAAAAAATTAAAAGCTGAGAAGCCTTATCTGAAGATAAAATGATGTGAAAGGGTTCGAGGTTTGAAAGTATAATGTTTTCTCCTTGAAACAAATGCCCCACTTGGCTGAGGTAAAGCTGTGATCGTTTACATTTACAGTAGATTATATTTACATTATGGCGTTTGACAGACGCATTCTGAAGAGGGACTTTGAAGTTCACATCAGTAGATAGGTCTTTACACTGGTTTACTACATCACTAACTAGTACGGTCAGTGAAACGGTTATTTATTTTCATTTATGTATTCATGTATGTATTTATTGTAAGGGTGATTAATCTAAATATCTAAGTAACAGAGTAAGAGATAGGTCTTTAGTCGCCGCTTAAGGACTCGGCTGTACGGACATCTATAAGAAGCTCTATCCCCTATCTAAGATCAGGACAGAACACAGTCTAAACACAGTCACAGTCTAGTGTATGTGTGTGTGTGTGTGTGTGTGTGAGAAATGGCCTAAGTATAAGTTCAAAGGCCTGCTCTCCAGTAAAATGAGAGATCAAACCATTGTTATTCATCTTATTGGTCTCTAGAGTATAAAATGAACACACGCAAAGTATAATAGCAAGTAGGTAGCTTTTAAATGTAATTATTTTTCCAAGGTGATTCATTTATAACACCAAAATAAGTCACATCAAATTAAAATGTTATATTGCATTAACAATTTTATTTGCGATAAAGAAAATTATTAATTTTTAGAGACAGCACTTAATCATAATACAATTCTAAATAGCCAAAAATATATATTTTTATAAAGTTTATGTTATTCTGTTTTATTTTTACCAGTCCTTGAAAAAACATATTAATTCATATTAGAGCCTTCAAAGCAATTTTTTAAAAATAGTTTCTTCCAATCAGTGATGAAAAACTATAACTGGCTATAAAGTAAAAACAAGATTAGTGTTTGTCTGTTTGCATGTTTATGTTGATTTTTATTTTTCTCCTTAAGAAAAATTCATTTGTTCATTGATTCATTTTTAACCGGTGTTTTTACAGTGCTTTCTTTTTATTGTATAAAACGTGATCTGTTTAACAGTCACCAGAGCTGAGTTCAGGGTCGTGAGACTGCAACAGGATGTGAATATTTGGCAGGGTAAAGAACTTCATGCAGTGATGATGAGCCAGCAGTGACAGCACACTTGGAGCACTTTACAATATCTGCACATCACATGTGCTGTTAACACATAGACACTACATCATAAAGTAAACACAGCAGCACCCAGTCACCACCATCATGGCACAATCACCAAATGACCACACACATCTACCACATAGACACCATATCAGCACACAGTTACTGGACCTGCAAATTCACCACATCAGCACCCAGTCACAACGTAAAAACCTTTAAAGCTCAAGCGGCACAGATACGTGCCAGCAACACGGCATAGGTCAATGACGATTATAAAAAAAAAACGTGCTTATATGGAAGCCTTGCCGGTGTGTGTTAACTGGGAGGCTTCCTTTTTAGGTTTTTGGATATGTCAGGTAGAATAAAAGTTATCATTACCTTTATAAAGAGTAAATTTTAACACTACCAGAATAGTCGAATCATGGGAATGAGCATATTAAAACAATACAAAGACATGATCATGTGTATCTGTGCTATTTCTTTGCCTATGTGATCAATTTTCTAATTTTTTTAATCACCCAAGTTTGGGTAGTCAGTTAAAATGAACTAAAAAAAAATTCAGTTTATAATATTGCCTAGTTAATGCTCAAAAAATGGACATGTCACTTTATACTGCAGAATCCTGAGCTCTTTTATTTAAAAAATAAAAAATAAATTTTGGCTAAAATGCTCTAAGCTTTAATGGCTAGACACCAAATCAGCACAGTCACTATCAGTTCAGTCACCAATTTGGCACCCAGTCACCTCATCAGCACAGTGACCACATCAGGATATAGTCATCATGTCAGCACCCAGTCATCATGTCAGCACAAAGTCACCACACATCCGAGCAGATTCACCACATCAGCACGCAGGAACTGGTTCAGCACAGTTACAATATCAAGACATAGTCACCATGTCAGCACACACTTACCACATCAGTTCAGTCAGAAAATCAACCCAATCATCCCTTCTTACCTTTGGTAATCCCCACAGTCACCAAATCAGCACAGTCCTCTCATCAGCAAATGCACCAAATCAGCACAGTCCTCTCATCAGCACAGTTACTTCATTAGCACAGTTACCAAATCAGCACAGTTACCTCATCAGCACAGTTCTCTCATCAGCACAGTTACCAAATCAGCACAGTTACCAAATCAGCACAGTTACCAAATCAGCACAGTTACCTCATCAGCACAGTTACCAAATCAGCACAATTACCAAATCAGCACAGTTACCAAATCAGCACAGTTACCAAATCAGCACAGTTACCAAATCAGCACAGTCCTCTCATCAGCACAGTTACTTCATCAGCCCAGTTACCAAATCAGCACAGTCCTCTCATCAGCACAGTTACTTCATCAGCACAGTTACCAAATCAGCACAGTTACCAAATCAGCACAGTCCTCTCATCAGCACAGTTACTTCATCAGCACAGTTACCAAATCAGCACAGTCCTCTCATCAGCCCAGTTAACAAATCAGCACGGTCATCATATCAGCACAGTCACCGAATCAGCACAGTCGCCACATTAGCAAATCGTCAAATCAGTGCAGTTACCACATGAGCACAGAGTCACAGCATCAACAACCTGTCATCACATCAGCACGGTGTCACAAAATCAGCACAATCTCCACATCAGCACACAGTCGTTCCGTAAGCATTTCACCTTACACATCAGCACACCATCACCACATCAGCAAAGTCTCAATGTCATAATAAATAAATTTGAACTCACATCCACGTGCATCCAAATGTTATACTTTTTACAGATGTCTGAGATGGCAATCAGAGGATCAAATGCTCCATACACTGTAGTTCCAGCTGTAGCACTCACAAAGAATGGTACATAACCCTAAGGAAGAGAAAACACCTTAAACAAAGACAATAAATAAATAAATAAATAAATAAATAAAAATGCCAAATATGATGACCAACAATGCTGTGGGTAATATTTTAAAAAGTGGTTTATAGAGTAAAGATGGAAAGGGAACAATAGAACAAAGGGATACAACAAAATAGATTAATAAAATAAAAGGAATTTTAAAAAGTTTATTTAAAAAAGTGAACATAATCATGAAAATATCATAAATGAATCATGAAAATATCATAAATGAATCATGAAAATATCATGAATAAATTGAAAAATAATGCAATATAATGATAAACAAAAAAAGGTACTACAATAAAACAGGATAAGAATGGAAAGTAATTGAATTAAATAGAAGAGAGAATTAAATGAAAAGAAATAGAGTAATTGAAAATATTGAAAATCATTAACCATTAAGGAAAAAGTGATGAAAATACATATGATGTCTATAATAAAATAGAATGTATTCAATTGTTAATAAAAAGTATATATTTAAGAATTTAATAATAAACAGAAAAGAGCTGTTTGCAAAGAAAATATAATATATAATGACAAAAAGTAATGGAGAATAGAATAAAATAGAATAGAATAGAAACAGAGAAAGAAACAAAAGAAAAAGAAAGAAAGAGAGAAATAAGAAAAGTCAGTTAGAGTTTATGGTCACAGTAATGTCTGTGTTGGTTTTGGAGATCACATCAGTTATGCTGTTCTGCACTTCTGCTGGAAAGTTCAGACAAAGTGCAGACTGATGAGACAGACTTAAGACATTTATTCAGGTGTGTGTGTGTGTGTGTGTGTGTGTGTGTGTGTGTGTTCGTGTCAATACCTTCTGCTTGGCCTCTACTATCCTTCGCTCCAGGTCAGAAGGGATCAGCTTTCCCCTGTCAGAGACAAAAGCACCATTTCATCACTGGAGCCATGTGTGATTATCATTAAGACATGTTTAAGTGTATTTCTCATTTCTCCAGCCATGCACAAAAAATATCACTATGGAATATCCAGACCCACCTCTCATCAGCTTTGACACAGATCACACTCTCTGTTCCTATTCCAAGAGCGGCAGCTCCCTTCTTGATTGAGAAATGACTCTGAAATGAAGGACAGAGTAGTTCAGGCAAAAGTTAAAAGGATTCAGATGTTGAGAGCAGAGGTCTCAAAACACATCGTGTGGGCCAGGACAAGTCCAAGAAAAGCTATGAATAAAATTACCGAATGCACCAAATAAAATTATAAACTATTTTAAAAAACTTTATCTTGTGCACCATGTGTGTGTGTGTGTGTGTGTGTTGCAACTGCTTTGGAAGATATTTTAAAAAAAAAAGAGCTTGTCTGTTAATCCACAGAGATTGAACTATAAAGCAATAAATACGTCTAAAATGTGTCAATCATCTACAATTCTTTAGTAGCAAGCTAAAAATCTTATTTAAAAAAAAAAAGAAGCAATAGAATAGAATAGGATAAAATAACAAAAGACAGAAATAGACAGAATAGAATGATAAAATAAATATATTATATTGTAGAATAAAACAAAATAAATTAATTGATAAAAGTAGAATGAATGTATAGAATACAGAAATACATTATAGAATAGAATAAATAAGTCACTCAACAAACCTATATTAACTGTGTAAACAAGTGTAAAATAAGAATAAGAAGAAATTTAGAATATTGTGAAATGAAATGAAACAGAACTTTAAAGCACAGATGTAGAATGATATAGAATGCAATAATAAATAATTGAATTAAAAGATAAAAAGCAAAAAAAAATACAGTATGTAATAGAATGATGTAAGAAATAACCAATATAGAAAAACAAACAAACATACAAACAAATGAAACATACAAACAAACAAACAAATAAAAACAAAACAAAAAAAAGAAAATAAATTAAAAATGGTAAAACAGGATAAAAAAAGGAAAGGTAATAAAAAAAATAGAAGACTTAAACCAAATAGACTGCCATAGCATGATAGAATAGAATAGAATAGAATAGAAAAAAATCAGCAGCTGATTAAATTAGCTAATGATCTGTGGGTCTTCATTATTATGTTAAAGGAGATTGATGTGGTTATCGTAATTCTTTTATTAACAAGATGTGTTTAAAAGTAGAAAAACTGTTAAATACTATAGGAATACATTCACTGGCCACTTTTCAACTTGTTCAACTTTTTACACAATTACTT
Source organism: Leiocassis micropogon (assembly GCA_028565275.1). Taxonomy (NCBI): domain Eukaryota; kingdom Metazoa; phylum Chordata; class Actinopteri; order Siluriformes; family Bagridae; genus Leiocassis; species Leiocassis micropogon. The sequence goes on along the minus strand of JAOVVA010000048.1, from coordinate 6,549,880 downwards.
TTTCACAACTGTCTAATCAGCCAATCACAGGACAGTGACTCAGTCAAGATGATCTGCTGAAGTTCAAAGTGAGCATCAGACTGGGGAATAAAGATGATTTAGGTGACTTTGAACATGGCATGGTCCTTGGTGTCTGACAGGCTGGTCTAGCTATTTTCGAAACTTTCGATCTACTGGGATTTTCAAACACAACCATCTTTAAGAGAGTGATGTAAAAAATAAAAAAATATCCAGTGGGCAGCAGTTCTCTGGGCAAAAGTGCTTTGTTGATGCCAGAGGTCAGCGGAGAACAGCCAGACTGAACTCAAATAGCAGCTTGTTACAACCAAGATATGCAGAAAAGTGACTCTGAACACACATGCTGAAACTTAAAGCATATGCACTATAGCAGCAGAAGACCACACCAGATGCTGCTCCTGTCAGCTAAGAACAGGAAACTGAGACTACAATTCACATGGACTCACCAAAATCGGACAAAAGAAGATTGGAAACACATTGCCTGCTTTGATGAGTCTCAACTTCTGCTGTGACATTTACAGTGGTGTGAAAAACTATTTGCCCCCTTCCTGATTTCTTATTCTTTTGCATGTTTGTCACACAAAATGTT
>JAOVVA010000048.1:6521855-6534049 GCA_028565275.1 Leiocassis micropogon | reverse complement strand
GGGGGGGGGACTTCATGGGAGGAGTGTGTAAGGCGATGCGGATTTCTAAACACGAACCCATTCGACCTTGACAGCAAGAACAATGCTGATTTCTTTCCCCTTCGATTTGTACAGACTCCTTTGCTTCGAAGGATTTCATTAATCTTAAGTAAATATGTGTTAGATAGATGGAAATAAAACACATTTAAAAAATATATATATTTTTTAAACCATTTTATTGATGCTGATTCCCTCTGTCCAAATAATTCATTTCAGCTGTACATGTTTTTTGTTTTGTTTTCTTCAGCTGATTTGTAAAAGATATAGAACTGCAAGAAAGCAAGAAAAATTGTTATGGGTTATGAATAGTTCATTCATCTACTGTACATGCTGGAAGGAACACTAGTCCATCACGGGCACCGTGCACACACACATTTACACAATCAGGTTGAAGTAAATGGAATGTGTTTGTGAATAGGTGAAAACTTACAAACCATAAGGAAACAATGATAGAACATGTGAACCTTCATGAGGGCACTGACCAAAGCTCAGGGCTAAAACAAGGTTTCTATTTTTAAATTTATTAATCAATGATGATATCTATCAGCTGTTCCTATCACATTTATTAATCTTTATCAGGTCCTCATTCACAAGTCAAGTGCAATCATGGTGCAAAGCATATAATGCTCCCTTTAGTTTCGTAGTTATTATTACACCTAGTGATCAAAAGTGGTAACTGCAACCTAACTGTTTTTAGGCCACTTTGGGGCTGGAATCACACTGCCCCATCCCCAGGAATGGAACAACACACTGAACAGTTCATGATAGAACAAAAAAAAAATCAGGCTGAGAAAATCTTATCTTAACTTTCCAGTTATCTTAACAAATAACTGGAACGAAACCTGTTAGCAGATGAATGATATCTGTAGATCAGAATTGCATGTGCACAGAAGAAGAAGAAGAAGAAGAAGAAGACTGCTTTTTTCAGTGTGAAAATTCTTCTGGGTAAAAAAGGCCTCAGGTCTCCACAGTTTCCACATTAAACTACACAAACACATTTATGCTTTTCTCTGATGTGTAATGTATATTTATGAAAATGGATAAATAAGACAAAAGGAAAATAATACACAGACAATTTCATGCTCAATATATATATATATATATGTTGAAATAAAAACTGTATTCTGCATTTCTCACAAGATTACACCATCAACCCAGAGTGCAGTGTGGCAGAGGCTCAACATTTTCTTGTATTTTATTATGCTGTGGCTGCAGCAGTGTCAATGGCGACACGGATTAATGTTTCAGCACAAACTGCTTACTTCAATAATAACAAGCTCAATACGGTTATGCACAGAAAACAATCATTTTTTTCAACCCCAATCTAACACTGTTTGAAGACAAACACTAATATTAGCTGTTAAACGGTACATTTTGTTTTGTCAGGTTTGAATTTATAAGTAGAACATCTTGAGTTAAAGATCTTACTTTCTGACATCATTTGAGAGAGAATGCTCTGCTGAGGGTTTTAGCTTGAAGAACATTTTGATCCTTTGCCTTATTGTTCAAATTACTGGGTTTATAACTAGGTTAAATGATAAATGATGGAGTTAATGTATATTGTATTGTATTTGTGAATCTGAATTAGCATTATAAAAAGATTAATTTCAAAAACTTTCAGGAAAGCAAACTATCATATCAATTTCAATGTACTTGTCTGAACGAATATGAAAGACACTTAGGTAAAAAAAAAAAAAAGATGTATTGCATGCAGTATATACAGTACATGCAGAAAGATAAGCACAATTTATTTTGCACTTTTATTACACAGAAATTATTATTAGTTTTATTATTAGTTTTTTTCACCATTTTGCATAGAGTGAACGGATTTCAAAATATCATTGCTCGCTGGCGATTCAAAATGAGGCAGTCCTGGTGATGTGATTTTGTCAAGTATTGTTCTTTCTTTCTTCAGACATTCCGTCAAACAAAGACAGTCACAGTTTACTGAATCCGGTGTTCAATCATGAGTGGCACCTCCTTTTTTTTTTTTTTTTTAACCAGTCAAAAAAAAAAAAAAAAAAAAAAAAAAGGGCACAGGCCCCTCCAGTTGCTTTCTAATGGCTCAGAAGTTACATTTTTGTGAATTCACAGGTCAAAGTTCACACAGGCAAACTTAAAGCCAAAGCATGTGTTTTACATCTCATGTCCTTTCCCCTTCAGTGGATCTGCTTTTCCGCTGAGTGAACTTTATCCGACTTCACTCTGATCGCTGTTTCAGCAAAGAAGGCAGAACGCGTTGCTCTCCATGATGTCTCCCACTTTGGCATAGCAACGACTTAAATATAGCAAAACCGATGCCTGGTTCATAAATAATGGCACTGGAGCTGTGCACTTGAAACACCAGAAATATGAGAGAAAACATAAACTTGCACAAAACATAAAAGAAACCAGTAAAGTGCACTCACACAGTGCAGGATGATTTAACCACCAGTCAGTGAAGAACCCACAGAACCTGATTTACATTTAGACTGTAAACTGTGTTAGTTATTTACTGTACACGTGGTTGCTAATAATCTGGTAGAGCACAAAAACTAGTGCAAAAAGTTCATGCTACTGAAGCCCATCAGTGCTCATTTTGTGTTCTTTATTTTCTGAAGTAATTCTGTGATAAATATATGTCTGAAAAAAAACAAAAAGAAAAAAAAATATATATAAAGGCAGCATGGCTGGACAAGCCTTACAAACATCTGTATCACACTGTACATATTTACAAAATGTTTGTCAAGTCCCAGAACACTATCCAGAGTCTAGGTCTGTTCGATAAGCCTTCCTCTCTGTGAGGTCTTCCTCAGCAGCTTCCTGTAGTCGTAAGGGTTGTCCTCGTTTTCCATAGGCAGCATTCTGGGAAGCGATTGCCTGCAGACATAAAAAGAAGAAAAAAAAACTTGTGTGTAATGGAGCTGTTTGTCTTTAGATAATCTCACGCTTCATCAAATGCATCGCTGCCTCTGAATATTTTACACAGATCATGCATCTTCCGATATGACATGCAAGGTCAAAGTTAAGGCCTTACATGTGTGAGGATTTAATACAGACTACAGTCTAAAGAGCAGTTTAAGATTTACACATTTGAGGATTTGATTTAAACAGAGGAATAAACGTCTAAATTATGCATCGTCCATGAACTTAACCTTTAAGATCACATATTCGATTTAATTAAAATACATTTTATTTTGTATAGCACTTTTACCATGGGCCATGGTGTCAAAATTAACAATTAAAAATAATAAAATAAATAAATTGGAACATGTATGGAAAGCATATGGACTATAACTATCGGTTTGTCCCTGATGAGCAAGCCTAGGGGTTTACATCCCCTTTTTTTTTACTTAATAATAAGTCTTGAATGGAGTGAGGGAGGGATGAATGGATGGATGGATGGATGGATGGATGGATGGATGAATAGATCGATCTCCAAATGTGTCTATTGATGTTCCAGTGGAAATGCAACTCAGATCTTGCATCATTCCACCAGTCCTTGATTTTTTTTTCTGTTTCTCTCCCTTTCTGGGCGCGCTGATCCAGTGTCTGTAGCTTTAAATGATCAGCCCTCATATGTCTCTTTGAGTAAGTGCATTTTCTTTGCTAATCAGAATGCCTGAACCAGAAAAATCTCATCTTAAGAGCTAAAGATCGCAGGGTTAGAATTAAGCAGACATCTCCTATCTGCTAAACACCAACAGCTCTTCTTCACAGCTTAATCTCGGACACTTCCTTTTATTATTTTTTTAAATAGAAAAATCTGGCAACCTCATATGCTCAGGATTTAGTTGAGGTTTGGAAAATGAACTTAAACAGCTACATAACCTGACTCTGAGTACAGGCACTTTTACTCACAGCGATATTACAGTAGCGTACGTTTTAGACCTTCACCGTAAAACTGTTCATATGTACATGTTTAGACACTTGTGGGTGTCATCAGGAGTTTCTGACTACTCACATGAACTGGTTTGGAGTTTTAGATTTGTCAGACTCCGGACCCTCTGCGTCTTCGGACTTCTCGGCTGTGGGTTTATTGCTGTTCAGATTCTGGTAATACTCATCATCAGTGTCTAACAGCTTCTTAGGGCTGGAGATCACAGAGAAATAAATTTACTAGAGTCATCATGAGGTCACACACACACACACACACGCACACACGCACACACACACACACACACACACACACACACACACACACACACACACAATGACATTGTTTTTGTCCTCACACTGTCAGCCATCTTACTTAACAGGACATCTCTCTCTGTCTCTCTCTCTCTGTCTAAGAAAATGCATGGAGAGCTATCAGGGTTTTTTTTTTCTATCATTTCTGACTTTCTACAATTTCCCCTTCTATCCTCTGTTATTTTTCTTTCTCCTTCTCACATCCATTCTCTTATCTCCTTTCTGTCACAGCCCTCCAGTGTCCTCTTTCTCCTTTATTCTCTCTTAGCCTTTTTTACCTTTTTCCTCTCTAAGCTAACCTCTTACTTTCTTTGTCCTCCATGTTGTCTTTTGTCTTTCCTCTGTTCCATTCTTCCTCCACCTGTTTCGCATTTATCCTTCGCTCATTGCTCATTCTCACACTTCTTTTCCCTTGCTTATTCTTTTCTCCTTTCCTGATCCTCCTTTCTCTTGCTTTTTTGTTTCTCATTTATCTCCCTCAGGTTGTGTTGGTGTTTGTCTATCTATCTATCTATCTATCTATCTATCTATCTATCTATCTATCTGTCTATCTATGTTATTTGTTAAATTTAAAATGGTATTATATCAGTACATCATGGATGATTAAAAAGTCTCTCTCTTCTGTCATTCTCTTCTTTTTCTCAGACTGGGATCCTGGTTTGTGTCTCTCATGCTGTCCTTCTACTCTTAATGATGCATGTAAACTACTGCTGTCTGTCTCCATCTGTAAATCAATGCACCCGATGTCTGAAGAGTCTGTTTTTCTCTGCATGAGTGTGTATATACACAAAGACACACACATATACACACATACCTGTGTATATACAGTACGGTATGTGAGTGAGATCTAATTTACAAGCAACAAGAAGATGCAATCATTTTGAATGAATACAACCCTTATTTAGGTTTGGTCCTTTAATGAATTCGCATTTGTTTCGTCTTAAATTTAGATTTCATGATTACATTTTCTTGCTTGTCTATTTTTCCAAATATTTTCTCCGATTTTGATTGTGACACACACGCCCCGTTCTAGCTGTATACCGCTCACTCAGCCCTGCTTTTGTTTTGTCAGTATGTATGTGCTCACCTCTGCTTCCTCGACCTCTTCTTGTCATCCTGGATGGATCGCTGCGGAAAATGTGATAGAGAGAGAGAGAGAGAGAGAGAGAAAACTCATGAGATGTGAACACACAGGAAGTTGAGACGGAACCTTGCCACGGTTCACTGTGCGTAAACATGAACTCACATGGATGGCGTTGTAGTACGCAGAGTCTTCAGGAGTGCTCAGGGTCTTTGGTTTGGTGCTTCGGCGAGATATCCGTGTCTGCTGTGGACCAGCTGGTGGGTCCGAGGGTGGGTCCGAGGGTGGGTCCGAGGGTGCATCCTGGGCTGGAGACAAGACAATGTTATCTTTGAGGTCAGACTAGAATTACTGACCGTGTTTCCTGTACATTGTTACACAAGTCAAATAACTAAAAAATTAATTGTGAATAAAAGGTCAGTTTAAGTCAGATTATGGGTCAGATGGTGTGATGTTGGTGAAACGCAGCCCTTCATCGTCCACAGTCATTTTATAGTTATGTTGTGTGATCAGTTCTAATGACTTTGTTATGCAGCATTTATTCTGCTTGAATCAAACCCTGGTGCGATTTCCTCTTTGATGTGAATTGTAGTTTAGCACACTCAGGTGATCCCAGAGCATCAGAGCAAGGAGGTCTCGCTTCACTTTTAAACACATCAATCAAGGAATTATCCGGTAATTGTGTACATATGATTTGTATGCGCGCTTGGCAAACGTGATTAATTTCTTTCATATTTTCTGACCGAAGTGCCACATGTCCCACAGATGATTACTTTTTTTTAATAAATTATACACAACGGGGAAACATACCAAACCAAAAAGTAGACATTTCATTCTGGTGTAAATCTGCTGTTAGATCATCGGGATGATGGATATTAGCAACTATTCGATCTGCTATCTTAGCCTCGGCATAGTCAGCGCTAGTGCTAGCATAAAGGTGATTAATGGACACTGTCAGGTTTCAGCAAGAGGAGACAGTTTGTAACAGGCCCACTAAAAGGTCATCAGTAATTCTCCATTGCTCAGAGGACCGGAGCCAAGTTAAAGTGTTCATATTAACGCTAGGCGTAATTGCAGGAGGACATTCTCATGAAATATGATTAGCATTTAATGACCTTTGTAGCAAGAGAAATATGATTGATATTCAAAAGGCCACTCGGATTTACTGACGTCTTAGAACGAGCAACAATAATCAAGTTTGATTATCGTTTCCTGTGTATTTTATTTTCTAATAAGCCCGACCTTTTTATGTCTTTATGACAAATTATCAGGCAAGTGATGAAAATGTGGTTCGGTGCGGTTGCGTGTTACAGAGTGAAATTATCTCTTGTTCTCACATTAAGGAACATTTGGTTCATGTAACACTCTGATATTGTAACTTGTAAAATTGTAAAAATATGAGGGGCGTTCAAGTCAAACTTGGACTTGTGATGAAATTTCTGGTGAATGAAGGAGTAAAATTGATTGACATTTACAGAAGACTTCAATCACAGTACAGTGATGAGCCTCATAGCCGCCGTAAAACATTTGAACAGTGCAAACGTTTTAAAGAAGGTTGTACATCTGTGACTCTGAGCCCACATCTAGACATTTGTCAGATGCCCTTATCCAGACATTCCTTACATTTTTATCTCATTATACATCTGAGCAGTTGCAGGTTAAGGGCCTTGCTCAAGGGCCCAACAGTGGCAAGTTGGTGGTTGTGAGGTTTGAACCTGGGACCTTCCGAACTGTAGTCCAACGCCTTAACCACTGAGCTACCCCTGACCCTGTTGGTCCTGTCGACCTGTGAGTCATTCCTGTGAACATTGTGTAGAACACCTGATGCCAACTTGTGAAAGAGACGCATCCGTTTGTGGAAACTGTACATGCAATCTTGCACATTACAGGAATCTATTGCCTTATCCTGCATTCAGTCCTGATCTCGTTCCAAGCTATTTTTGGGCCATTAAAGGAGTTCCTGGGAAGCCAGAGTGACACAGACTTCAGAAAATATTGTACCTTGATGGTGTCCAAGCACTAGTGAAACACTGGGATAAGTGCATTAGTGTAGCAGGAGATTATATAAAAAATAAAAGGAGTTTTTACTCTCATAACCGTGTTCTGTTATTCTAAACAATCAAAAGTCCTGGTTTGGCTTGAACCCCCAGCCCATCATTCCTGATGAAGAATTAGGACTCAGAGATATTCCAGAGCTCTACACTGGACAGCAATAAGGCATATTCACCATTTATTTTTTTCTCTCGCATCCACAAAAAGCAATTACACATATCAACTGAAGAAATCCAGTGAACCGACGTGCATGACAAAACAAATTTTCTGATGACACAGCCTGTCGAGAGGCGGCTTTCCTGTTCCAGCACTTGACATCTCCTGTGTTGCAGACAATCAGGCATGACAATAGAAAACAATACTTTTATTCCCTGATCCAATCTGCAGCAGGAAACCAACTCGAACTGACTAGAACAAAGACTCGGCAGTACGGAAATAACACGATGTGAGGCTTTACCTGAGGGCTGCTGATTCTGAGGACCGTTCGTGACCTGTCCTCTTGTAAACATGCCGTTGTTGGAAGGGTTGACCTGATGAGCCATTATGATCTGATTCAGCTTCTGTTGCAGCGTCAGGAAGTCCTGAGAGACGCTACTTATCTGGACAAGAAGACAAAGACAAAATGTCACGACTGCCAAAAGAAAGTGTGCTGTTTGCCATAACAACTGACACCATTTACTCTGCTGTGTCACAAAAGATTTGTGGAGTCAAAGGATCAGTCGATTTTTGTTAAATCATAAGTAGAAAAAAAAATCATTAGGATTAAGAATTCAAAAGCGTTATAGTGTAATATCACTCAATCCATAATTTTATCTGGAATCCCAGCTAGCATCAGCACAGAAGATTAGAAACATTTGCCTTGATTAATTAAAAAGTCTTACTAGAATTCCTGGCAAATTAGTTCATGTCATCTATCTCATAACAATATACAGGCAGATACCAATGACTACGACTTTCTTCTTCTTCCATATATGGTCACAGGTGCACCCTGTGCTGCTCTTATTTCCATATATGGACTAAATGCTCCCTTTTATTTCCATATCTGTGGCAGCCTGGAAATTCCTAGAGGACGTTAAACTCTGTTGTTCTGACAATGACAATCTAAAAAAAAAAAAACTAAATTTATTTATCTATTCCTTTTTTCAATACCGCTTATCATGTGCAGGCTTGAAGGGGACCTGGAGGTTTTTCCCAGGGAAAGCAGGACACACAAGGCAATGGACACCTGGGTGGGAATATGGATCAGGTAAGTTTTAAAGAAAGTGAATTTTTTTTTTTATAGTTTCTGTAAATGTATAAAGTTTCTCATCAAAGCACTCATCAATGGTGACCATGTATTTGTTCCCATGTTTACACCCGTGGTAGGACCTCCAATCAACATTCAAACAATACGGGCAATTTGGGAACACCAATTAGTCTAATCTGCATGTCCTTGGACTGTGGGAGGAAATCCACCGAGCATGGGAAGAGCATGCAAACTCCATGCACACAGACCCCAAGGCAGGAATTGAACCTGGACCCTGGAGGAGCAAGGCGACAGTGCTAACCACTAAGCCACCGTGCCACCGAATCACATTCTTGCTCATATAAACAAGAAATTAAGGTTGAGGAATTGACGTTTAAAACATAACATGGACAAATGTTCTGTTTATTTTTTGCTCCAATAGTGGAAATAAATTACAAACAATCTCCTTTCACTTTATATCATGCTGACTAGCCAGCTTAGACCGATTTGTCCATTCTTGTTAAGGTCGAATATATATTCTTATCAGGTGAAAGTGGCTTCCTTTCATACTTTTTGTTTTCATATACTGAGCTTTCACATTCTATAGTAAAAGTTCTAATCCTAAAAATGGGTACCATTTACTGTACCATGTCCACTAATGATGTCACTACCTGTAGTGTAGTAAAATTTTTAAACTAGTAAGTGAATTTTTTTTTTTTATTATTTTTTTTTTTTATGAACACAGAGGAGTGGACTGATACATACATGGAAACATCCCAGCCAAGTCTAAAGCAAAGAAAACAACAAAAGAAAATCAACAGTAAAAACTATACTGTAGCTACGGTATATTTAATAGTGAAAGTAATGGAATTTCCCTTCCCACACAATTGGGACTAAACAGCTGTGTGTCCATAAGAAAACCCCTTGTTAGTGAGACTCATCAGAAAAAAAAGGCTTCAGTTTGCTAGGGAGCGTAAAGATTGGACTTTGGAGCGATGGAAATGTGGTCTGATGAGTCGAGTTTGACCCTATTTCAGAGCGATGTGCGAGTCAGAGTAAGAAGGGTAGTATATAAGTACTAACCCTAACCCATCATGGATAGTGTCCACTGTACAAGCCTCTGGAGGCAGTGTTTTGATCTGGGGTTGCTTCAGTTGCTCAGGTCTAGACTTATGTGGCAATAAAATGAAGTCAGCTGACAAACCTGAATGTACTGAATGACCAGAGTATCACATCTATGGAGTTTTTCTTCCCTGATGGCACGGACAGGACAGTGCATATTAAAAGTATTAATAACTATAGTAAGGGTATAAAGCACCTGAATAAATAACATTTGTTTGGTAAAATATTGTATAACTATTGTTAGAAACACTTTTTTGTCCAAAATATTTTGTCACTTTTTAATGCAGTTATAGTAACCTCTGACAGCTTTATCCAGAGCATCAGACATAGTACAGAGTTTGCCACTTTGCACTACATGGCCTGTAACCTGCAGAATGCTCCTACCCCTTGACCCTCTGCCACCAAAATAATTTAGTTTGGTTCCACTATCTGGACCCACTTCTATTAGTCCTTGTATTAACCTGGTCCTAGATATAAACCCTTATTCAATTGACATGCCTCCTGATACAAAGGACCTTTCTACTCACATGTTTGGAGAAACTTTCAAAATCATCACTCTTCTGTTCTTGCTCTTCATCAGTTTGCTTCGACTCCGCATCCTTGACCTCTTCTGTTCCTTCTTGTTCTCCTCCTCCATTCTGTTCCTCAGATACAGGTTCTGATGGTTCTTTCTCCGTCTCAGGTTCTTCTTGAGGGGCGCTGGACTCCTCTGCTGTTTTCTCTTCTGCTCCTTGATCCTCATCCTGTGAGGTGTTCTGCTGTTCTTCTGTTACGTCTCCTGTCTCCGCTGGATTCTCTTCTTCCCCCTGCTCATTGGGTACTTCCTCCACTGGAGCCTCATTTGGTGTAGACTCTTCACTATTCTCAGCCTCTTTTGCTCCTTCCTCCTGGGCCGCATCTTCAGCCGACTTGTCCTCTTCGACCGCACCATCCTCTTTGACCTCTTCTGTAGGCTGTTCTTTTTCTTTTTGCATGGCTTCTCTAAATGAAAACAGTACAGCTTGTAAACAGGAGATTATATAACTTTCTATTGCAGATAAAAAACTGTCGCATACTTTTTCCTTTGGAAGCTCTTCCTCTCTTTGTGTCCTCTATAGTGTGCCTGGATCTTGGTAGCAGCTTTGTTCTTCTCCTCCACTAACTCCTTGTATTTCTTCCTTGCCAGATATCCTCGGCATACTAGACACAAGTATGGAGAACGTTCATGAGGAGGATTTTTGTTTTTCCAACCTAAATTATCATTGTTTGGAAAGACTCTTACCTGCTTGAAGTTGAACAATGACACCGTCCTGTTTGGCTTTGGTTTTATCATCAGCCATGTGTTTTCTCACCATGTGTCCTCTAAATGCTAAAGAAAACAACAGAACATTAAGGCTGTTCTATAACATATTACAGATTATACCAAGCCTGTAATTTTTTGTTGCACTTATATTAAAGTGGCTATTATATAAAATTAATCAGGATCAAAAATTAAACAGTGCATTTTTAATCCAGTGACTATAAGTTGCTTCAAGATTGTTTATACTGTACTGATGTCAGCACACATTAGGGTAAAAATAGGATTATGCAGGTGTGAGTGACTGGTCATATCTAGAAGATTCTGAAGCTTGTTGCCAGATACAGTAAGTGTACAAAAATATATAAGATATTATATCGTTCTGAAGCTAATGTTCAAAACTATAAGATTCTACTCAAGTAGGTTTGTTCTGTGTATTTCTATTGATGTATAGAGATACCACTCTCAAGATATTGTTTACATCTTTAATGAAATTCTCAAAACTTCAAATCCATATATTTAAGGGACTGTTTTCTTAATTAAAATTAATTCTGATTAATTTAAAGCTGAATCTCCTCACCAGCCCTGATCTTCCACTTACTTGCACTTGCTTCAGTAATCCACGAGTGGAGTTTGAGTTAAACCAGGACTTGAAGAGATTGTGCTACACTAATGCACTTATCCCAGTGTTTCACTAGTGCCTGGATACCAGCAATGTTGAAACAGCCTGGTTTAATCACCAAAGGCTTTCTGTTTTTGCAGGACAATGCACAACCTCATACTGCCAACTGCACCACTTGCACATTACAGGAACTTGGCTGGGAGTTATTGTCACATCCCCTAAATAGTCCTGACCTCACTCCAAGCCATTTCCACATGTTTAGATCATTAAAGAATTTCTTGGCAGGACAGAGTTTTAGATGTAAAGAAGGAAGTCCAATCAGGGCTCCTATATACTGAGAAAACTGTCTACCTTGATGGTATCCAAGCACTAGTGAAACACTACGATAAGTGCGTTAGTGTAGCAAGGAATTACAAAAAAAAATATATATATATACACACACACTGTATATACTATATATATATATATATATATATATATATTATGGCGTGGGCGGGGTTTTGACTAGTAACCATCATGCTTTGCGGGAAGGGTTGTTAGGTGTTCACCCTGTCGAGGAAAGGTGTTTGGGTTAGTGGCTTCGGCCAGGGTGTGTGTGTGTGGGTTA
>JAOVVA010000048.1:6503868-6519946 GCA_028565275.1 Leiocassis micropogon | reverse complement strand
GTGTGATGTGTCATTTTTTTGGGCTTAAAAATGTAATTGGTGCTTACCCTGTACCCTTACTTACCCAATAACACTCAATTTTTAAAATGACTTTACCTGGGAAATTCCCTATTAAATCTGGTGTTAATGTAAAGAGATTGAAATGAGGTTCCCAATGATACCAAGATCACCGTGGTGATCCTGCCATCCGACCAAAATCTAAAACGAGATCATTAGCCCATCATCTTGAGCCATCTTCCCACTATGTCTGCGAAAAAATGTGTGAATGTAGTGAGAACTTGTACAACTTGTCAGGAACGCAGTAAAAAACGGTAAGGCTGTAGTATTGTATAGCTTGACAAGGAGCGGCCATGCACTTTTTGGACATTTTTGAACACAAAAGTCCTAGTGAGGACGTGGTCAAAGCAAGACAAAGGAATAACTTAATAAGGACATAGCAACGATGGTTCATGGAGTAACTAACACCACTTACAGTATGGACTTAATTGACGTACTACAAAAATGGCACAGACAGAAAAGATCAGATGACGTTCTGACTGAGTTGTAATTAGAATGTCACTGCATTGTTGCTACAATAATGGAATTCTCACAGCACCCTCCTCAGGCTCTTGGTATAATCATGGTTGGACCATGCCACATTGTAGAAGGCCATCTTAAGTTCATATTATATTCTTCTCTAGCTAACAGTGGTACCTCTGCATACAAATTTCAGTTCTTAGGGAGAAATTTTGTATTTCTTTTGGCACCAGCAGCTTTAAAAACAAAGCTGGAAGTGGTTCCCTTCTCCCCTTGCTGCAGTCCTTAATAACATTCTTGGGCCTCATGGTGCTATGTCTTCACTTAATCTTGCACAAAATGCGAAAAATGTAAACTCGCTTTACTTGGCTTTCCACCGACACAAACAAGTTTTGATCGGCTACCGGACATAGGCACAACCAAAGGTATGCGCAACCGGCTCAGGTGTTTGTATGCTAAAATGCTTTGTGTGCCAGGCCAAATTTCTTGCAAAATTGCAGTTCTAAAGATGAAAATTCACAAAGGCTGGGCATTCATATGCCAAGGCATAACCGCACAATGTTTATGGCGCACAGTAAGAGTGTGAAATGGTCCTGGTAAAAACTTGGTAAAAAAAATACGTAAAAAAAAAATAAATTAACATATTACCTTTTTAACCCCGTTTCTACTGCATTCTTCTATATAGCACGCAGTGGGAACTTTATGATCTTTCTCAGAGTGTGACGGGCCCTCACCGAGCGAGCCGACAAGACTAACATAATTCAAGTTCATTATTATAAACAAAAAAACAATCTACATATTATTAATAGTTATTTAAGTGATGCTCACTCTGAAATAGGAAGCCACGGTTTGAGTCCTCATGTTGGTGGTCTCTCGAGGATGATGTATGCTTTCCGCTCCATTCTCCCCCTGAGAAGGCACAACATATTCAAGGAAAAATGAGAATTTATAGATTCAAGGGCAGGGCGAGTGGCATCTAACAGGCATCTAATGATGACGATAAATATTACCAGGCTGAAGTGAAGGAATGTCATTTCTAAAGCATGCTTCTAAATATGATGGATTTATTGGTTGTCGAGGGAGCAGATGCTGTGTGAGGAGAGATGGAGGATGGCTGTGAAAGTGTGGGTCAGGTTGAGCACACGGCCACACTGGGATTATATTATTGTGCAAGGAAAATGCCGATTTTTTTCTTCTTTTTTTTCTAATATGGCCGGAAGATCTGAGCGGCATGCTGTGAAGCACTATGTCATTAGAGGGGAGTGCACACAGGGGTCAGAGGGGATTGGTTTTGTATGTGTGAGCTAAAGCACGTCTGGCTTACATGATTTGAGCATATAATAGAAGAATTATTATTCATTATTATCATTAATAGATTAATCAATATATTGTGTGGTTTTAAATATTATGTGGAAGTAATGCCAAAGTGACAGTGTGCCCAAATAAATAATTTCTCAGACTAATAAGTTATTAATGTGGACATAATGCAATATTAAATTGAAATAACATCATAATCATGATAAAGCGCTTGCACAATAATGACATCATTCTTTTTCTGCCATAGAACATAAGCAGAAAGAGTGATGGAGTAAAATAAAGATGACACACTTCCTTTCTATGTTGTTATATACTGTACACACACCCACTCACAAAAGTGAGTACAGCCCTCTAATTTCAAAGGACAATACTATAGAAATGAAACTTGGATATACTTTAGAGTAGTCAATATGCAGCTTATATAACAGTACAAATTTACTGTACTGTAAATAAATACAGCCGTTATTGTCAAAATAGCCGGCAACAAAAGTGAATACACCCTAAGCGATAAGAGCTGTACATATTTAACCATGCAAAGTCACATGACCTATTCATCATGTTCATGTGTTTGTCAGTGGCCGAGTATGTCTCCAGACCTGAACCCTATTGAGCAAGCGGAAGGTGGGAAAGTGTCGTGTGTCTAACATCCAGCAGCCCCGTGATATCATTATGGAGGAGTGGAAGAGGATGTAACAACATGTGCAGCTCTGGTGAAGTCCAGACCCAGGAGGATTAATGCCGTGCTAGATAACAATGATGCTCACACAGAACACTGACACAATGGACATAGTTTTGACATGTTCACTTAGGGTGTACTCATTTTCATTGCTAGTTATTTAAACAATAAAGGTCTGCATCTCGAGTTATTACAAGAGGACAGTAGATCTGTATTGTTATACAAGCTGCACATTGACTTCTCTAAAGTAAATCCATTAGGATTGTCCCTTGAGAACATATAATAAAGTGGTTGCTGAAATGTGAGGGGTGTACTTACTTTTGTGAGATACTGTACTGTATATTAAGTTACATAATATAAATGTGTTATGTTTCACAGCTAATCTATCAGTGATCCACAAGTGTCATTGTGCCAAAATAAAAAGCTAATTACTAACTATTAGTTATTATTTTGTATATAATGCAATATTAAATTAAAATAACATCCAAATCAATCGCTTTCTTTCTGCCATGAGCAGATCATGAGCAGAAAGAGTGATGAACAAAAATAAAGATGACACTTGTTGACATGTTGTTAAGTCCATAGATTCATTTTTAAAAAATTTTTTACTTGAGACGGGTCATATGAAATTTACACGTTTTGATATTTAATATTTTATAGATAATCCATCGAGTGATGCCCAGATTCCCTTGACTAAATCGTTTCTGTTATCATTTGTATCTTTTGTAAACTTAACAGACTGACCATGCATATCCAAGCTCATCCTTACCTTCAGCTTCAACCGCCTTTAACGCAGATTTTCACAAAACTACAATCGAATGCAAAATGCAACCAGGCACTCTGCGTTAGCACAGGTGCCCCTGATCTTCGCTACAGAAACAATAGGCACAATCTTTGATGTGAAATTTCTAAAGAGCTGAAAGAGCATGGCTCACCATGCAAATACATGGAAATATATTCACGGCCTCATCAAAGATGCTTTATTTCAATATGCAAAAAGTGTCGATTTGTTTCAGGCATGGAACTTCAGACTTTTAAATGTGCTTCAGGGCTTCTCTTAGAGGGTTAACCTTAATATAATGCTCTGAGAATAAGCTCTCATAGAACAAGAATTATTAAATAGTTTAACATTTAACTTACATCCACAAGGCTACATAAACCCTTAACAACTTGCATTTTGGGTTGCGTTTGAGTGTCAGCTAACAGTGTTGGGAATTGTCTTAGGAAACATTCTAAGCTGAATAACATTAGGTAGCTGACTACATTGGCTGACTAATGCAAGGTAAACAGCTATGTTGTTAAAAAGAGATTAAACAATATTGATTATTTTGATTTTTTAATAAATTTAATTTAGCATTTGTTAAAATTTCCTTTTTCAGTTCACATTTTCTATTCTTGATACTGTATACAATACTGGGCCAAAAGTGTGGAGCACCCTCCTCATCTCCTCATATTTTGCTTCAGACTTTATTGTGTTTTTTAATGTAGTATTGAGGAATAGTTCTGCAGACTTCCTGAAGCACTTTTTTGGCTCTTATTTTCAGTCCGGTTCCTGTACTTGACCAGTTTCAGAGGAATGGTTTTTGTTTGTTAAGCCACACAGTGACCCATGAACCATTCAAGCTTGAGAAAACATCTAACGTAAGGCATGAACCAGTGAGAAACAGGTGCAGATGATGACCGATGATCAGGCCGGTGATTATTATACTGCTAATGCTGAATGCTGAGCGGTTGGAACAGACGAGAGGGGAAATGAGGTTGCTGCTGAGGTTGTTAAATAAACAACCAATTTTAAATTGTATGTTTAGGCACTTTGCAGTCTGTCACAATAAAACATTTGTCCCTGTTACTTTAATGTACATTATTTAATTCATTTTAATATGAAGAAATGAGGGCGGGACCAAGACTTTTGCACAGAACTATATATGTTTTTTGTTTGTTTGTTTGTTTTCAGTCTTTAAGGTGAGTGCTTGAGTTTAAAGCATCTTGTTTTTAAATCTTAATTTTATGCTGCATTTGTCAAAAAATTATTTTTAGTTCACTAGTTTCTATCTTGGAGGCTTTTTATTGAAGAAAGAATTGTGACATTTGCATACAGTAATATGGTTTGTTATCTCAGTAAATTGGCTTAGCATGGTGCATAAATCGAATGTGAATACCAGGAACCTTCCTCATGTCAAAACTTTTTAAAAATGTTTTGCTAAAGTTGCTGTATCAATAAATTCTACCTGGACTCATTTACCTGTCTTCATAGGTTTATTTAAGTTATAATGAAGGGCTTATTTAAATGTCATGTAACCTTGGAATACCATTCAAAATGTCAAAATGGTTTACTGGTATATATGCAGCTTCAATACCTCTGGTACATGCAGGTACATGCAGTATACATGACACACAAACACACACTTAATGGGAAAGTTAATGGAAGCAGGGCATGCTACATCCATTTCCTGTGGGCGTATACTGACATCTGTGTAATTACCTCACTAACTGACAGAAGTTTGTACAACATCAGCACTTCCATCTTTAGAAAAAGGGACGTGTGCATGAAGGGAGGAAAATATAGATCAAACAATAAGCAAAAGACATGAGAAAAAGGAGAAAGACAGAAATTTGCACATCACAAGCACATGTCTTAAAGAGACATTATTTAATCAAGCTCCGTATGTACCTTGACAATGTTTACAGAGCGCTGAGGAGAGGGCTGACGAGACCCGAATTTCCCCGAACCCGTCCCCTTTCCTTTGGTGTGAGCTAGATTACCTGGTCAAAGAGAAAGGATTAATGGTTAAGGTTAACGACCTTATCAAAACAAAATTATTTTTTAATTGTCAAAAACATGGGGAAAAAAAACTAATAGAAAAAACTATTAAAACCCAAAACACAGGCCAAGTTGACCATTTGACATTATTTTCAGCCATAGTATTCTCCGGTCATTTTAATGTGATGGTTGAGGCAAACTTTTACCTGTTATTTTACCGAATAAAGGACAGATCAGTCCTGATATTGAGCTGGAAAATGGTAAGCGCCGGTTTTGATTGTATTTGTACAATGCAGCACCAGTATACACGATAGCTTCAAACTTCAAATTGTTACTCTAATTTACATTGACAATACTGTTATGGAGCACTATGTATATCATTTAGCAATAATAGGTTGTTAAAGCTAACTAATGACTTGAAAAATATGGTTAAAAAAATAAAGGTTAAAAAATTTATCTTGTACTGTCAATGGATTATCAAGCAATTCATAGTTGTTCTAACAACATGTAAAACCATTGATGTCACCTCATGGGCTTCAACTGCATTAAACTTTAATTATGTGGTGTCCAGTTCATGCGTGCAAATGATTCCTCATGCTCCCAGAACCATTTTTCCACAATTTTAGTCCTGGAATATCCCCAGTGCCATCAGGGAAGAAAAACTCCATAGATGTGATAAACTGGTCATTCAGTACATTCAGGTCGTCTGCTGAATTAATTTTATTGCCACATAACGTTGCTGAGTCTAGACATGAGCAACTGAAGCAACCCTAGATCACTGCCTCCAGAGGCTTCTCTTCCCGCTTCCCGTCCAAAGTCTATCTTTTCCCACAATTCAACTTCACCCACGTTTAAGTCATCTCCAATTAGAATCATTCATGATTTTTCCCAACCACATTTCTTCCACAGTTTGGCGATGTTTTAAACAGTAATCTCCTTTGTTGTTTTCTTTGCTTGCTGGAAGCCCTTTTGAAATGGTGACTTTTTTAGGCTGAGCAGTGCAAGTACTCTTTTAATACAGAATCTATATCTTTATTCATTGGTTAGTTGGTTAAATGATGTCTAACAATACCCATGAAAAATATTATTTTAGTTTATAGACGTTGCACTCAGTAGAAATTGATTCATAGATGTTAGGAAATTTTCCATTTCACTTTTCCAGCATGGACTCACTCAGCCTGTGCTCTCAGACATGTTAGTTGCTCAAATATTATCCATCCATCCATCCATCCATCCATCTTCAACCTCTTATCCAAAGTCGGGTTGCGGCTGGGGTTCCAGCAGGAAACCCCAAATTCCCTTTCCCCAGCCACCTCAGCTAACTCTGACTGGGGAATCCCAGGGCATTCCCAGGCCAGTGTGAAGATATAATCTCTCCATCTAGTCCTTGGTCTGCCCTGTGGTCTCCTTCCAGCGTTCCAAGAACACCTCCTTAGGGAGGCGTCCTGGTGAAATCCTTACTAGATGCCCGAACCACCTCAACTGACTCCTTTCCACGCAATGGAGTAGCGGCTCTACTCTAAGTTTCTCATGGATGACTGAGCTTCTCATCTTATCTCCAAGCGAAAAGCCAGCTACCCTTCTGAGAAAACCCATTTGGACCGCTTGTATTCGCGATCTTGTCCTTTCGGTCATGACCCAACGCTCATGACCATAGGTGAGGGTTGGAATAAAGATCGACCGTTAGATTAGGGGTTTGCCTTTTGGCTCAACTCTCTTTTCGTAACAATGGTGCAGTAAAGTGACTGCAATATGCCCCCGCTGCTCCGGTTCTCCGGCCAACCTCACATTCCAATGTTCCATCACTCGTAAACAAGACCAAGAGATATTTAAACTCCACTTCACTTGGGGTAACGACTCGCTCCCTACCTGGAGTATACAATCTTCCTGCTGAGAACCATGGCCACAGATTTCGAGGTGCTGCTCCTCATCCCTGCCGTTTCACACTCAGCTGCAAACCGATCCGGCAAGCGCTGCAGGTCACAGACTGATGATGACATCAGGACCAAGTCTGACTTACTGCCGAGAATCCGAACACAGCTCTCACTCACGTGTAAAGGGATTGGACGGCCCTGAGAAGTAACCCCCTCACCCCATACGCCCTCAGTTCCTCCCATAAAAAATCCTGAGGGACCTGCCCATATGTCTTCTCCAAATCCACAAAACACATGTAGACACATGTAGACATGTAGACACATATTCCCAAGCCCCCTCCAGGATTCCTGCAAGAGTAAAAAGCTGGTCCGCTGTTCCATGACCAGGACGGAATCCACATTGTTCCTCTTCAATCTGTGGTTTGACAATTGGCCAAATCCTCCTTTCCAGCACCTTAGAGTACACTTTCCCAGGGGGGCTGAGTAGTGTAATGCCCCTGTAGTTGGCACACACCCTCTGGTCGCCTTTTTTGAAATGGGAAACCACCACCCCAGTCTGCCACTCCTTAGGCACTGTCCCGAACTTCCACGCAATGTTGAAGAGGCGTGTCAACCAAGACAGTCCCTCAACACTCAGAGCCTTCCATTTCCAGATGGATCTTGTCAATTCCCGGGGCTTTGCCACTGTGGAGTTGTTTGACTACCTCAAAAACCTCACCCAGGGAGATCAACGCCGACCCCTCATCATCCTCCAGCACTGTCTCTGCAACAGAGGGTGAATTAGTCGGGTTCAGGAGTTCCTCAAAGTGCTCTTTCCACCGCACGATTACCTCCTTAGTGGAGGTCAGCAGTGTCCCATCCTTGCTGTACACAGCTTGTACTGTACACCGTTTCCCCCTCCTGAGGTGCCGGATGGTTTTCCAGAAGCACCTTGGTGCCGCCCGAAAGTCCTTCTCCATGGATTCTCCGAGCTCCTCTCACACCTGCTGCTCTGCTACCGCTGCGGCTGTTGTCCTTTGAGCCCGCCAGTACCTTGCAACTGCTTTTAGAGTTCCCTGGGATAACATATCCCTGAAGGACTCCTTTTTCAGTCAGACAGCTTCCCTACCCACAGGTGCCCACCACGCCTTTCGAGCGTTACCGCCCCTTGAGGAACCCAGAACCTTAAGACCACAGCTTACAGCTGCAGCTTCAGCAATAGAAGCTTTGAACATTGACCACTGATTCAATGTCCCCAGCTCCTACAGGGATCCTGGAAAAGCTCCGTTGGAGGTGGGAGTTGAAGGCCTCTTGGACAGGCGCCTCCCCTAGACATTCCCAATTCACCCGCACTACCCATTTGGGCTTACCAGGTCTGTCCAGTGCCCTCCCCTGCCACCTGACCCAACTCACCACCAGATGGTGATCGGTTGATAGCTCCGCCCCTCTCTTTACCCGAGTGTCCAAGACATATGGCCTCAGGTCAGTTGATACGATCACGAAATCAATGAATGACCTTTGGTCTAAGGTACTCTGGTACCAAATACACTTATGAGCATCCCTATGTTCGAACATGGTATTTGTTATGGACAATCCATGACTAGCACAGAAATCCAATAACAAAGCACCGCTCGGGTTTAGACCAGGGAGGCCGTTCCTCCCAATCACGCCCCTCCAAGTATCTCCGTCATTGCCCACATGTGCGCTGAAGTCCCTGAGCAAGACTATGGAATCCCCTACTGGAGCCCGATGCAGTACTCCATTCAGAGTTTCCAAGAAGGAAGACTACTCTGAACTGCTGTTTGGAGCATGAGCACAGACCACAGTGAGAGTCCCCCTCCCATAGTCCTCGGGTGCAGAGAAGCAACCCTCTCGTCCACTGGAGTAAACTCCAACATTGTGACACTCAGCCAGGGACTAGTGAGTATCCCCACACCCGCCTGGCGCCTCACACCCTGGGCAACTCCGGAGAAGAACAAAGTCCAACCCCTATCCAGGAGTATGGATCCAGAGCCGAGGTTGTGTGTCGAAGTAAGCCCCACCAGATCTAACTGATAACGCTTCACCTCCCGCACAAGCTCCGGTTCCTTCCCCCACAGAGAAGTGACGCTGACGGGACCTCTGTCCAGGCCTGGCTCCAAACATGGGCTCCGGGCTTCCTCCGGGCAGGGTCACTTCACTCCCTCCTCTTTTTTTTTTGCTCAAATATTAGTTAAAGTTAAATACTAGTCAAATACCACTCCAGGAAAGAAACAGTTATTGTTAAAGGTATCCATGCTGAGTACCTAAAGGTAAAGACACTACAAGAAGAAAATGTACTACTACTCTAATCACAATGAATAATCACCACAGAGATTCTCTCAGAGATCAGAACTTACTTGGAAAGCAGAATAAAACTAAGTACTAGATACCAATTTGTACAGGCTTTTTTCCTCACAGAAGCATTAACATTTCCAGGCAAGAGGTTGTTGGATATAAACACTCAATACAACTAGAGTAGACTAAATTATAATTGCATTCCAGAAAGGTCAAATAATAATATAAAGTGGCGCACAAATCTGGAAAATGAAGTGGAGTCATGATGTTTCAAAGGTCTAAAATGTAGATTTTCATTTGCCAGTAATGAGAATTGAGGTTATCGGTTACCTGTTTACATTAGCCAACTAGTCAAACATTTAGTGTTAATCTGCGTAAAACAGATTGCAAGGATTAGATGACCAGATCATTTAGTCATCACATTAAGTCTAGAGATTATACTTTCATATCCAGTCTCATTCAGCTAGTTTGTAGTAGATGTGTCTAACTTGTTTTTAGATCTAGTAAGGCCAGACTAGCCTGGTGCTTATTAGCAATGAATACTCAGCTCCAGAATCAAGTACTTCATCCGATCTGCCTGCAGGTATTTAATGTTGGGTAGTTGGACTGGCTATGTTAGGATATCACCCCTAGGTCTGAATGAATGTACAGTCATCGCCAAAAGACAACATATGCCAGGTGTTAGACTGTAGTTCTCCCTGTGTATAAAACAGGTGATATCAATAATTATTTCTTGTCTATCTGGCTCTGTGCGATTAGAATCAGCTGGTTTAGTTAATGGATGGAACAAACCCGTTGCAGGACTTTTACTTTCAAAAGGGGTGTCCACCACTGCACAGAAATAGCTAAAACTAGAGAATTCTAATATGAATTGCAAACTTCTGTGGAAGGTTTGTATACATGATCTTCAGATAGCAATCAATATACTGTATTGCTGCCTCATGCTTAGTGTCCCTTATTTGAAGATAAATAAAATAAGATAATTAAATAAAATAGATTCTTGGTGCCATTGTTGGCATGGCTAAAGCAAGTTTGGCTTGCTGTATACAGTTTGCCTATCTAAGCACTTATTACAACTATAAAAAGGACAAGATGTGATCCAGAATCCTGGCAAATGCTCATCTCTGAAATGTATGCTATTTACGTTCTCATACACATTGTATATAATTTACTCCACTTCTTCCACTTATTATTGCATTTAAGGACTGAGTTGTATCTTATTATTTTAATAGACTAGTTTGGACAGTGACATATATCCAACAATCACTTTATTAGAAGTGTAAGCCGGTCTGGATTAAGCCCATACAATACAAAGCTTTGTTAAAAGTTATCAGAATGTGATAAGATTAGTTAGTTGATTCGTTTGGCCTCCAGCGTCGCCCTGCTTGCTGTACTCACTCTGCAGTGGAAAGGTTCTGACCTTAAAGAGGCCACCTGCCCTATATGGCTGGTATGCTGCAAGAACAGAACAAACATTTACACTAAAACAGGTTAACACAGTGGAAAATAGCGAGATGAATGTGTAGTGTTTGACGGATGGCACTTAGTTAGTAACCTAGTAACCCAGTGTAAGTATCCATCCAATGATGGAAACTTCAAAACACTTTTGTAAGTCACTCTGGAAAATAGCGTCTGCCAAATGCATAAATGTAAATATAAGTGTATTTTGTGTGTGAATTGTGAATTGAAGTTTGTTATATAACCCAGAAAGCTTGGCCAGGCATTGTTATATATCAGCAGATTTAGAGGAACTTGTCTTATTCTTCTTTAAATGCATCAAACTCAGCATTTGAAGGTCTTGAGGATTTGCTTAGCTGATCACTAAAGTGTGCAAAACTCTGCAATGCAGTGGTATAATATTTAAGGGCTAGAATCTGACATCATTGCTGTATAGGAAATGTACTGAACTTCATGTCACACTGTAAATCCTGCACTGTCAGAAATAAAGGTACAGTACAATGCATTTTGTCGTCTTTTGGTGGCACCATAAGGGGACATGTTTTTACTTTTAGTATGTACCTGAAAACCTTTTAATATATAACAGCCTCATGAGACCCCACTATCATATGAGCACATATGAGCACATCACATTTTTCCCAGTTGCATTGTGTGTATATCTTTGTAAGATCCTCATACTGTACGAGAAGCCTTGAGTATTACTCTTTTACCAAACTCCTTTCTGTTTGAAGACATCGATCAAGTTATCAGAGTCGTTATCAGATGCTACAGAAAGAGTGAAATAAAAAAAGGAATTAGGAAATATACTGCTTCAGAGGCTGGGTCTCAGGAGGTTAAGATAAGTAAGTGAACCTTAATGCCTTGTTCTAACTGCAGGCAAATTTGGTTCACAAATCTAATCTTTAGAACTGACTGTCCACACTGTTATTTGAAAGTGATCACGTGGAAATAATGGTTGGTATACAGCACATTCTGTCCTCATACAGTAGATCACCCTGTTTCTGTACATTCTTTCCAGCTTTGCTTATATGGATGCATCCCTCCCAAAGTGCTATCAGACATTTCACTATATCCTGTGTCCAGGGACTATTGTTCTCCATTTCTTTCATTGTCTTGCCGTTCATTTTTCAACAATGAATCCATCTCCATACTACATGATCGTGTAAATTAGAACTTCTGCATTGCTTTACGAATGATGTAACGGATAGTTTGAAATCCGATTTGAGCAGATAGTGTCTAGGCTGAGACACATCTTTATGAATCCGATCTGAATCTGATTTCAAACCAACTCTGGATCTGGGCCAGATCAGATTTGCAAAATTAAGATTTGGTTTGCTTTTTTTTTTTTTTTACTCTTCAAACTACATGAAAGAAATTCTAAACTTTCAGATTCTAAACTGATTTCAATCTGCATATGATAAAAATCAGATATAGACTATCATATAAGCTCATGAACATTGTAGTAGTTTGCTTTGTAAAAAATACACACAAAAGCTACAAAACATGCACTCTCAATGGTACCACCCACGCAAAAAAAGGTTATTTTAGAAAAAATAAAGAAACTATTTTTTTTAGATGAATGTTACTTAGCAGAAAAATAATACATATATATTTTATCAGTCTTGTCAGGCAAGTCATTTTTCTATGTTTTGGTTGTTATTATCATTTGGGTTTCATAGTAACTTTTTCCATAGTACTACTACATAGTACTAACTTATATTTTTGTTGTCTTGTGGCTATACTGTACAGTATGTGTAACTAAGCTACTCATACTGTTAAAAGTTATGCTGTATACAGTTTGCCTATCTAAGCACTTATTACAACTATAAAAAGGACAAGATGTGATCCAGAATCCTGGCAAATCCATTTCTGGCAAATCCATTTCTGGCAAACCCATTTCCATGCCCATCCCTATTCTCACCCTGCCTACTTTCCTAATTTGTGTTTCTTGTAGTTGTGACCAGACCTCAGTAGGTTTTTCACAAATCACATATACAGTACAGTATAAAGATTACATTGCAGGAAATTATGTTGATTCTCTTTTACTTATGTTATAATTTTTTTTAATGCGTGGCATTTAAAAATGATATTAATTTGTACAGTAATGTGAATAAAAACTAAATAAATGGACACATGGACAAAACAAACAGTGGAACTAAAGGAAATAAACTGACATAATTACTTGAACATGTATGTACTACTGTATGTTTTTTTTTTCTTCAGATTTTCAATATTGTGCAAAGAAAGGCTTTCTTGCGGATCTGATAGTAACCATGCATCAGATACTCCATACCTGGAGTATCTGTTGCTGTGTTGGTACCTGTTTTAGTGAGCGGATTAGTGACTAGTCTGGAAATCAGCTCATTCTCTGAAGACCTCAGCAACAGGATGATGTCAGCAGGAAGAGTGTCTCGGTTCTTAGACAGAAACCCAGAGGCATCATAGATCACCTGAAAGATATATACAAGAAAAATCACATGAGCACATCTTATGTGCAGTGTTACTATTCTGTGAACATAAGAGACACCCTGATTGGTTTAAACAGACCTTCCCAGCATAGTGGTTGATTCCAAAGCCAAGATCAACCCGCATTGGTCTCCAGAAGTTTTTAGATTTTAGGTTGTCCTCGAATTTTTCTGAAAGAGCAAAAAGTGTGAATGACATTTATTTCTTATTACATTATTACATTTGTTTAATTCAATAGTCTATATACAGTAGTTCTATAATAGACAGTGGATGGAAAATAAAAACAACAGATGAATGAAAAACAGTAGTATTGTATAGTATACTATGCGGTCGAAATGTAAAGATTATAAAACATTCAGCTGATGATTTACTTTATATTTTCCACTTTAGAATATCAGCTAACTTCCGGTTGATTCCCAAATACAGTAGGGTTAAATGGAAAGCTAATGTGCTACGGTGTACAATCTCTTGTTCCACACAACAAGTAGTGCCCTTGATCAGGGTTTAGAGAGGGACTTGGGATAAGAAGAGTCTTGTTTTAGAAGCTAGTTTGCTGTGTAGTTTACTTTAGCCATGAACAAAACAATGCAGAAGTTTCAGAGAAATTGCATTAATTTGGGAAAACTTAAAAGCAATTGTAAAGTAATTGGTAAATATTGTTAAACATCCCAGTGCGGTAATGCTTTACAGTATATCATCACTTACTGAATACCTCTCATCCAGTCAGATTACTCAGCCAGAATTGTTGTATTATATACATAATGTATGTAATGTATACATGAAACATAATATATGAGACAGTGAGTCTAATAAAAACCTTAAAATGGAACATAAATTAGGAACCAAAAGCTTGTTTATTCATTTTATTATTTTTTTCCTAGAGGTATCTGCCAACTCTTTAACAAAGGATGCAAAAAAAGGTTTTAATTTGACTCAATCTGCTTTCCTTGCTTCGTGCATGTGTATGTGTATGTACTGTATGTGTGTGCATGCCAATATTACTCTTGAAGGTTATATACAAAGATATGCTAGTGGATGCCTTGTGTACAGTATATGTGAGTGTGTTGAAAGGGGTGTGGCTTGCCAACGAGGGTCTGATCAGTGGCCTGGGGGAATCTGCTCTCCTCATCCAGCAGTGACAGCAGACCCATGGGCTTCTGCAGGAAAAGGTCCAGCAGGGGCCGGTTGTCCTCATACTCAATCACTCGCACGTCCACATCCTCGTTCAGGTACTCGTCCTGCAGGGGGGAGGGGGACAAAGCACATGGGGGAAGTTACAGCACCAGTTTGTGTTTTTGGTTGTGTTAGCAAACACAATACGAGCCTGCTTCTGGAATGAATTATGCTCACAATCCAAGGTTCCCCTGTACTAGATAATTTCCTAGTTTGAAGCATTTATTTCATGAGTCAATATCACAGTTAAGTGCCTTTGAAACTTCACAATTATCAACAACAACAACAAAAAAAATCTGAGATTTTACATTTGACTTCATATTAATTTTATTGAGCAAAATTCTTAATCAATTCCATTGAGCAGAATGGAATAAAATTGTTTCTGGGCGCACACACATGTGTTATAATAAACAGTACACACACTGTACACACACGCATACAAACACAAAATAAAAAATGTTTTACATGCACACACGTGATCACAGTGTTATAGTAAACAGTACACGCGTGCACGAATGTTGATTATACCAGTGAGAGACGCGAACTAAGACCCAGCACGGGAGACGATTACCTACAATTCGCGAGAGAAAAACCATTGGCTCAGTTGGTGATCACGTGACGCTTGGCATCAAAACAAGAAACGCATGCAGAGGAGCATGCGTGCTACATGATACTCCATTTTTTTGCTTGTTTTACAAGTCAAAATTTATTTATTTCATTTTTGATCGTCTTGCAGAACACTCGCAAACCGCGTTACTCGCAATCCGAGGTTCCACTGTACTTACTGGTAAAATATACCCAGAAAAATGTACTTAGTATTTAATACATTTTGTCTTAAAAAAAGGCTAATAATTTTATATTTGGTATACTGTTATCTTATATTAAAACGTTGAAGATTAATTGGACTATTGGAATGTTTTTGGTATAAAACATTTTCACTTGCTAAGATTTCAGACTTAGGACTCCTGGACACACGGCAATGAAACAGAGATGAAAATAAAACTTAAAATAAAACTTCAGGTTATGTCCAGAACAATTATGCTGCATTGAGACGGAAAATGTCTCGAACCTTCACTTGGAAAGTAAACAACTTCTTTTTTTATTATAAAAAGCATAATATTAGCATAATATTAAAAATGCAGTCATGACAGACTTACATACATTACAGTATGTGCAAATTAGCACTAGATTTGAAACCAAGGAAACACGCTAGACTTCTGTACACATGGCATGACGCGTGGTGTATTACTCACTTCCAAATATGTTATTAGTGACGACCAGTTAGACACTTTTTTCTCCTAACCTTGGTTCGTTACAAATTTCTTAGTTTTTTCTACATTCTAAAAACAATGCTGACGATTTCAAAACTAAAAAATAACACATATGGCATTAATTATTGTAATAAAGTAACAACATAAACAGTCAGTTGTTATTT
This sequence comes from Leiocassis micropogon, assembly GCA_028565275.1. Lineage (NCBI taxonomy): Eukaryota > Metazoa > Chordata > Actinopteri > Siluriformes > Bagridae > Leiocassis > Leiocassis micropogon. Next base: position 6,503,975 of record JAOVVA010000048.1, on the reverse strand, counting down.
TAACACATGAAGGTCAGCAGTTCTTAGTAAAAAACCCATCAAGCTCCATGATGATGAAACTGTCTCTCATGAAGACCTTCCCAGGAAAGCGAGACCAAAACTGAGCT
>JAOVVA010000048.1:6492736-6503768 GCA_028565275.1 Leiocassis micropogon | reverse complement strand
GAGCCGTTATGAAGCTTTACAGAGCAGAAGGAGCAGATATACATCTCAATATCAACTGTTCAAAGGAGATCATTGTGTATTTTGGATGCCTTCAGTATTGTTTTACAGCGTAGAAAGAAATAAAAATCAGGAACAACCATCGAGTTAGAAAGTGATCCCACTTTTGAGCGATAGTGTGTGTGTGTGTGTGTGTGTGTCACAACCTCCTGCTTTACCCCGAATGCATGTGTATAACAAAAGCTAAAAGGCCAGGAGAAAACAGCTCCCATGTCTAATCTCCAGGTAGCCATGTTGACTGCCCCACACACACACACACACACACACACACACACACACACTCATGCAAATGCCTACAGGAGTCTCACACATGTCAGAGAAATCTCATTTCTCCAGTAGGGCAAAACATGTAGCCTGGGGTAAAGTCATGGAACAACTGCCAACCGCTTTGGAGAGCAAGACTACCACAAAAAATAGGAAGAGATAAAAAAAAAAAAAAGGAACCCGGTTACTGTGGGTTTTATACAGAAGGCAGACAACCTGAATCAAAGCATAGAGCCACAGTGCTTCAGAAACATGATGTGTTCTTGATATTTGGATAAATGAGGAGAGAAAATATATTCTGGATGTGAAAATCGTTATGTTCTGCATTGTACTACACTACTGTAGAGATCAGGTCAAATCCTGTGGACAAGGACAATAGAGATCCAGAGATACGAGGTGAGTTGAAGTCAAACCTGGACATTTGAATAACAGAACACAGTTATGAGACTCTTTATTTCTCTATATAATCCTCTGCTACACTAATGCACTTATCCCAGTGTTTCACTAGTGCTTGGACACCATCAAGTTTTCCCAGTACTGGTGCATGATTGTGTGTACAGTTCCCACAGACAGATGCAACTTTTACGCAGGTTAGTGAAAAGTCAATTATTTCAAGGATCAGGCATTCCACTTGCTGAATGTTAACAGGAACGACTGCAGTAAGCTCTGAGCCACAGACGTACAGCCTTCTTTAAAACGTCCACACCGTTCAAATGTCTTACTGTGACTAATAGTCTCATCATTCACTTATAGTCTTCTGTAAATGTCAATCTCCTGTTTTTTACACCTTCATTCACCAGAAATTTTACCACAAGTCCCGGTTTGACTTAAACGGCCCTTGTAATAATCAGGGTAACTGTCAGACTAACACACTTCTGCACATCTCTCCTTTACACTGCTCTTCAGAGTGAGACAAAATTAAATAAGTTATTAAAAGTACATCATGTTCTCCCGTCGTGTAGATGAAAATAGCTTTCACTTCTATCGGAAGGAGGAAATAAAATGTGCTTGTGCGCTGTCAGGACATTCAGAACGTACCTGCTCCCAGGCGAATATGTGCTGATTGAAGTAGAACTGAATCTGCTCGTTGGCGATGTTGATGCAGAGCTGCTCGAAAGAGTTACGCTTGAAGTTTTCAAAGCCGAAGATGTCCAGGATGCCGATGTTTTGCTCCTTGTCTTCCGCACTGAGAATGGAAGGAGAATGAATGGATGGTTTTATGAAATTAGGTTCATTCTTGCTAGACGTCCAGCAGATGCATCGATATATTTTTTTCTATGTTAAATTCTCAATGCAGCAGCTCCGGCGTTAGTGCAGCACCAAATGACAGTTTGTGATTGCGATATCATCAAGTGCCAGATTTAAACAATAATTATGCTTCATAGAGTCAACCTGTCATTGATTATTTTCCTACAAAAAAGTAAAAATGAGCTCTAGCTTTTTCTACACATTCAAAAAAATTGAAAGTGCAGCTTTTTTTATCATTTGTTCATTTTCCATGCTGTCTTTATCCTTCACTCTCTCTGACTCTTTCTCTCTCACCCGCTCTGGTTTTCATGTCTCAGCAGGGTGTTGATGCGATTGACGATCCAGCTGAAGAGGCGTCCGTACAGAGCTTTGCTCATGGCGTCCCGCACCTCCGTGGCTTTCTCAACGGTGTTGGGCCGGACGATGGTCTCACCCCGAGCCACCACACAGTGTGAAGTGAGAGCCTCTCTCAGCTCATCTGGGCGTATACACAGCAAAGAAGCAGCTACAAAACAATAAAAACATTAAGAAATGCAGCTTGTCCTGTTACCAAGAATCTGCAGATTGTCTGTAGAACTTTTTCCCATTACAGCTTTGCATTTGAATTCCATAAAAATACTGACACTGGAGATACCTTACATATTATTTATTAACATTATTTATTTGACAATGTTGATACAATCTATAGTGAACCTCGGTTTAATCAATCAGCAATGTCAGATATGACAAGCTCAACCCTTATTGTTTTTGTTCATAAATAAATAAATAAATAAGCTATTTTGAAGCTAATAAGCTAAATGGTTTCAGCTAAAAGTTCTTCAAAAGTATTCCACATGTTTGAACAATCAGCAATGCTCACTATGTCCCAATGGTTCCTGCATTTTTTCTTTCTTTTTAAATCAGCTGCACTAAAGCCACAACTTAAAGGTTCCTGGAACTACAATTGACAGCAACATAAATTAAAATACAATAAAATAATGTCTCTAGTTACCCAGATAAACATGTTCAGTGTTTGATGCCACATACAGTATGGTAGGCTCCGTCCCAGTTGTGCATTGTTTACAAAAATAAATAATATAAATAATAAACAGCTACTCTTAGAACTGAACAGCCAGTTGATTAATTACAGCCAGTCAGGTTCCAGAAAAAGGTTACGAGGCCAACTTTGGGTTCAGCATTGTGGTGGTCGAGCACCCCCCCAGCCAAACTAAGCGATGTGTTTATTTATTTTTGTCAAATAGCATGTTAAATTTTAAGAGGAAGAGACGTACCAAAACAACATGCTTTACATAACTGTAACTAATGCAGTTGAACACCATCAAATCATTCACTGCATGTGAAAGCACAGAATTTGTAGCATATCAGTTTTTTTTTTGGTTTGTTTGTTTTTTTGCTTTTTAAACTTAATAGTATTGGGTGATCTTTTACTCTTTCTCTTTTCATGTCAGCCATGGGTTTGGGGGGGGGGGGTTATTGGTTGCCTGCGAGTTACATTTAATCAAGAAACTCAAACACTTGTTTTCTAGCAGTTGGGAATTTTAATTCGTCTTTACATAATAATATTTTAGGGCTTTTATCGATTGGTTTTTGATAATGGAGTGAAGTGGGGGAGGGGGGTGTCACTGGGTTACAACCGCCAGTAAATTAAGCCTATGTAACTAGATATTAGTAGTTGCTACAATTACTTACATCAGAAGCATGCAGAATACCAGTTGGGCTAACTCACCTTCCCATCTCATTTTGCTGCACTAGCGTGCTAACCTGCTAACCAGCATTCTTTAACTTACCGCTCTCTAACACAGCCGTGTTTTCAATGTTGCTTTTGTCAGTTTGGTGCTCTGTAGCCACTGAAGCAAACTCGATGTCTCCGGTTATTAGGATGGCTGCAACAATGCTGTACACACTTCCTAATTCCTGTGGAGAAAAACAAGCTGAAATGAAGGGTTACAGGAAATATTAAATAATTATATTAAACATGCTAGTTTTGGCAGGTATGTTACTTGAAAAACCAAAACCAAAAATAAGCACCACACCCTGGATAGCTAAGATTATCTACTAATTAAAATCCATTTCACTAAAATGACATTATAGCGCTATTTTGTAATGAATTTGATGGCATATTCCCTGAGATTAGACAGCTCCTGAGCTCCACAGAAAGGCAGTCAGTACAGGGGTGTTTCTCTGACTGTCGTTTTCATTAGCTCCTCGCTATACGCCATGTTTCATCATGTTACGCCACTCACACTCCCATCACTTACCTCCTCACTCTGAGCCAATCCCCACGCTGGATTGATGTCAAATTAACCAGACATTTCTCGACCGTGATGCCACGACGCCTACATATCACAAATCAAACTGTCTCCATTCTAAACAGACTCTTCCTGATTATTTCATGCTTGAGGCATTTTTCATTTCTCCCATCACAGATAATAATTTACATAAAGAAAAAGCTTTTTTTTTTTTTAGAGTACTGGATTAATTTCTTTTTTTAAATAAAGCTACACAGCTGCAATGTCTAAATAATGATAATATAAATATATACTGTATATATATTTATATATTATTTTCACATGTTTGAGCCATTAAAGGGATCCTTGGGGGACCAGAGTGTCAGACATGAAGCAGACAGTCCGATCATGGCTCCAGCATAATGATAAAACCTTTTACCTTAATCGTATGCAAGCACTAGTGAAACGCTGGGATAAGTGCATTAGTGTAACAGGAGATTATATATAGAAATAAAGGAAGTCCTGGTTTGACTTGAAAACCCATCCTAGTATACAGTATGTAGCTTTTGGACATTTCATGTTACCCTGCCGTATTAATACTGTGTGAGAAGACTAGACACATGTACAGTAAAACCCCTGTCTGGATATTTTATAATTTCCATTATATATAGCAAATATCTATCTTAGAAATAACTTTATGCTCAATTAGGTACAGAAATAATATAAGTGTCAAAAGTCAGGAGCATCAGCTTGCACATACACTCATAAAAAAAAAAGAAAAAAAAAAGAAACTCTACATCATCCACCCCACACAAAGCATTACCTCAAGGGTGAAGCCGATTACTTTGAAACACTGCTCCACCGCTTCAAATTGATCCTTGTACGAGGCGTTTCCTACGATGTCTGGCACAAGCTTGACATTTTCATTCTGAAGGTACCTAAAGTGAGCAGAGTAAAAGAAGTTCAGAAACGGCCAATAAATAATGCACTAAATTTACAACGTTCATAAATGAACCTACTTTGGAATTTTACTGTCAGAAAGCTTGTAGTGAGCGAGCTTCTTCCTCTCGGCCAGGCCAGCGTAGATGTAGTAGAAAATGTGGAAGTTACGCTCCCCGCTATCAGAGGAGAAAGAAATGGATCGTAAAGTCAGTTGTTTTACTGAGGTGAGTGGTGGTTTATTGACCATCAATGCTTTTTCAAGGCAAAGCTAAAACATCAGAATAAAGAAAAAGTGAGGTGGGGTATCTCTCACAAAAGATTTCATTACAGGATTTACAATATAGATGTAAATATATACAGTATTTGTAAGTTTTAGATTAACTCTAAAACTAAACTAAATTATTGTATTATTGTAATAATTGTGTGTATGTGTGTGTGTATGTGTGTGTGTGTAAAGTGAAATTTTTTTTTTTTTTTAATTATCTGATTGTAGAAGGTAGAAGTATTAGTCAATACAGTATTTTTCACTGTGACATTATTTATTTAAAAAAATTAAGCCAAAAAGAAAGACATGTAGGCAATAGTAAGTAGAAGTTTTGGCAGTTTGCTCATCTGGAGCATTCAGGTGTGTGTTAACACAATGCCAAGAGGGAACGACATAAACAGTGGTCTTGGAAAAGTAATTGATGCTGCACATCAATCTGGTAAAAGTGTTATAAAACCATTTCCAAACAGTTTGAAGTTCAACATTCTACAGTAAGATTATTCAAGATTATTCACAAGTAGAAAGCATTAAAGAAAGTTGCCAGTCTTCCCTGGAACGGATGTTCCAGTACATTCACCCCGAGGTCAGACCATGCATGGTAAATGTTAAAGTCCATGACAGCACAATTAGAAGAAGACTGAACAAGTATGGTTTGCTTGGAAGGTGTTACAGGAGAAAGCCTCTTCTGTCTAAAAAGAAAATGGAAGCATAAATGAGGTTTTCAAAAATGCTCCTGAAAAAACCACAATGTGCTATAAACAGATGAGACCAAAGTGGAGTTTGGCAATGTTTGGCAATAAACCCAATTAGCATTTCAGCAGAAACACCTCATACCCACTGTCAAGCATGGAGGTGGAGGGGTGATGAGGTGTGCTTGTTTAGCAGGTGAAGGACCTGGACACCTTTATTCATTAAGTCGTCCTCTGTATACCAGAGTATTCTAGAGGCAGATGTGAGGAAATCTGACAGCTAAAGTTTGGTCAAAATTGTGTTATGCAACAGGACAATGATTTTAAGCTTACCAGTAAATCTACAGCAGAATGGCTGAAAAATAAAAGAATCAAGGTTTTGGAATTGCCTAATCCAAGTCCAGACCTCAACCCAACTGAAGTGCTGCGTCAGAGAGGTGTGCATAAGCAAATTCCTAAAAACTTCAATTAACTGAAGAAATGTTTAAATGAAGAATGGGCCCAAATTTCTCCATAACGTTGTGAGAAACTGATAAAATCATGCATGAAAGATTACTTATTAATGCTAAAGGTGGATCTACAAGCTATTGGATTATAGGGAGTACTTAATTTTTTTTCTTTGTTAAATAAATAATGTCACTGTTAAAAAGGTTATTTGTTGTTCATCTGAGGTTGTATTTTCCTAATACTGAGACCCTCTATGATCAGGTGTTTTTTATCATGTTTTTAGACAGATGGAGCACCAACAGCTACAAATGTTTGTACAATCATAAAATCCTGAAACAACCCATTGTACACTACTGCTTAACGTTTTCACACTAACTACAATTCAAATCAGACCCATGATGTAGTGACCAAAGATCACAAGAAGAAGGAACCTTGAGAGGAACCAGATTCTAAAGGAACCCCATCATAGATGTACAGTATATTTCGGTTCATACTTATATACATACACAGTCATTTATACACACACACAAACTCCCTTTACATTTAGAAAAGTAACAAGGCTTCACATAATCAGACTCCATCAATCTGCAGGTTTCTAATTACTGCAAGTTGCCTCTGTAATTATCCTCCATGTTTTGCTTTGGCGTCAGAGTGATTTCAGGACTGCTGTTGGATGAATGACTCCCCTGATTATGCTATTCATACACTTTTTAAAAAGCACTTCACTCTCAAGTAGGGCAGCTTCATTTTTTCCTTTTAAAGAAAATCTATTTACACGCTGACAGCCCCTTTGCTCATCACATCTGCACCGTACAGTTTTACAGTATACTTTTCCGACAAGAAAATTAAGAATCATGGCAAATTATGTTCAGTACCCTTTTTGTCATTTAATCCCCATTTTTAAACTAGAACAATTGATAAATGACACTCACGCTGCCTGGTGAATGACACGGGATTTCTCCAGCAAGTATTCGAAGATCTGAGCTGCCACCACCGTTCCTCCACACGTGAATTTCATCTCCAGATATTTCCCAAAGCGGCTGGAGTTATCGTTGATGACTGTGCAGGCGTTTCCGAATGCTTCTACAAGGTTGTTCACAAGCAGAATCTTTTCTTGGAGGGTTCGGTTGTTTGCCTAAGTTTAAAAAATAAAACACTTTTTGATTGGTGAGCTTTGGTGAGATTCTGTGGGAAGATCTTTAGCAAACAGCATCAGGAACACCGCTCATGGTGTTGCATTACCAGTCAAAAGTTTGGACAAACCTCCTACTTTGTACCTAGTTTTTCATAATTCTTATTATTTTCACCATTGCACATTAACTCTGAAAACATCCAAACTATGAAAGAACATAGTTCAAGCTTAATTTACCTTTAATGACAGCTTGGCACACTCATGGCATTCTTTCATCAGGTTCCTGTGAAAGTCACCTGAAATTGTTTTCAATTCACAGGTGTGCCTGATCAATAGGTAATCTGTGAGATTTATTTCCTTTTTTAATGTGCTTTAGAGCGTGAATTATCTTGTGCAGAGGAAGGGTGTGTACAGAGTCAATAGCCCTATAGTGCTACTATAAATCCATATTATGGCAAGAAACTCTCAGTTAAGTAAAGAGAAAAGAGTCCATCATTACTTGAATGAATGTAAGGCAATCCGAAAAATCTCAAGAACTTTGAATGTATCCTCAAGTGTGGTCACCAAAACCATCAAACACTATAATGAAACTGGCTCCGTCCCAAGAAAGGAAGACCGAAAGCTACCTCTGCCTCAGAGGATAAGTTTATTAGAATGACCAGCTTCAGAATCTGCCGATTTACAGCACCTCACAAATGCTCCTCTTAAAGAGCTCAAGTGGCAGGCTTATTTCAACGTTCACTATTTAGTGGAGAGGATGCATTCAGGGTCAAATTGTGGCAAAGATACCATTACTTTGAATGAACAACCAAAAGAAAAGTCTTGCTTGGATCAAGAAACACAAGGAATTGAGAGACCAGTATAAAACCAGTCTAGTCCAAATAAATGACCTTTGGACTGATGAATCCAAACTGTTGTGTCCTTGTTAGACATAGAGAGGGTGAACAGATGGTTCTGACTCTGCGGTTCCCACTGTGAAATATGGAGGAGGAGGTGTGATTGTGTGTTTTTTTTATTTTTTATTTCACTGGTGACACTGTTAGTGACTTCAAAATTGAGGTCACACCCAACATGGCCACCACAGCATTTTGCAGCAACATGCCATCCCATCTGGTATGCCCTTTGTGGGACCATCATATGTTTTTTAACCAATGATCCCAAAACTACCACTAGGGTATATAGGAGCTGTTTCTCCAAGAAGGAGAGTGATGGAGCACTGCATCAGATGACCTTCTCTTCACAATCACCCTATCTGAGATGGTTTGAGATGAGCTGGACCAGAGAGTGAACACCTCTGTGAACTCCTTCAAGATTGCTGGAAAACTATTTCAGGTTAACTTGAAAATATAAAACATTCCGGGTTATTTCAAATAGTTTTGTTGACTAAACAACCCTAATAAAAATAAAGAAGAAACATTAAATAAGAACATGTGTCCAAACTTTTGACAGGTAGTGTTTTTGGATTTTTGTAACAACTACACTTTAAGGTTAGACCTTTATACAGTATGTAATTTATAAGCATTGTTTTCATGCTTTATAAAGAACTGATGTATTATTAAAAATGTACAAACAACATAGAAGAAACAACTTGACGAGACCTTGCCGAGGACGGTGAGCTGCTGGACCAGGAGGTGAGCGCTTTCTGTCTTCCCTGCACCGCTTTCCCCACTTATGACAATACACTGCACATGAGGAGGAAGACGAGACATTAGTGCTAATCAACACCACTAACATTAAAGAGATATTCCAGTGGCTTTAACCTAATCTATAGCCTCTGCAGCAGTAATGCTATTTATGACAAACTACAGTCTAAGGGCATCTGCTGAATTCTGTTCAGAGGTATTAAATAGTTGTCAGGATCCTCTCATATTTGTCCCGGTCTTGTGTTTTGACTTGTGTTTCAAGACTTTTATATTGACGTTCACCTCAGGACCGCATTTCCCATCATACACTGCACTCCAGCCACGGTGGGTTCTATAATTGTATTCACCTGCACCTTGTTTAGTTGATTAGTCTGTCTATATATAGTGCCTGTTGAGTTGCTTTCTTGTTTGTATCTTGCCTTATTAGCTCGAGTTCCTAGCCATAGTTCCTGTAGTCTTGTTCTTAGTGATGGCGAGATCAAGCTTCATGAAACCTTGAAGGCATCCAGCCAATTGGTTCACAAAAGGGTTCATTTCTTGAGGCTTCATTTGCACACAAACCCCCCTACTGGTCAAAAAATGTAAGCCGAGCAGATGTTTTTGTAGTCATTTTGCCAGTACTGTATGTGATCCTCTCAAAGCTGCCTTGCCCTTCTGTAGGTTGGGCATGGGAATTATGCATGATTTTCATTAAACTATGTATTTTTCTATTATGAGCACCAGATAATAGCCGATTTAAACCATCTGTTGTCTCCTCCTATTAACGTGCTAGTGTTAGTATGTAAGTACCGTGTGTATTAGATTTTCATGCCAGTTACATTTTGATCAATGTTCCATGTCCACAGCACACATACCAAAGTGATCCTCCTCCATTACATTAATATTTCATCATTTCTGTCATATGGGAGAGAGGGACAATGATGTTTCTCAACTAGGGAAATTTTACTAAGAAGATGGAACAAGGAAAACGCGCTATTAGTGTTTTCAGAACAGCAAGATTTTTTGTGCCTGATGCTTTAAATGCAAATGAGCTGCTGTTTGTCACCCTGCCCCTCTTCTACCGGTGGAGTACTGACATGAGAACACTTCTATGGAAACTTTTGAGCTTGGAGAGAAATTGGCTGCTGGGAATAACGCGGTACATTAAATAAAAAAAAAAAAAAACACTGTCTTTGTGAAAGTATTACTTTATTCTAGTTATAAATATATTCTAATTATAAAAAGTGGCAGTTGTCACAAAGCATACACAAAACAAAATCCATAATAATAACCCAATAAACAACATAGCAAAACAGAATGTCTTATCTAATCGTAATATCTTCTCTATCTCTTCACTCAAGGCCTTTTTTTTTACTCTGTTGGACGCAGGACACTAAACACGTCACTCTTCTCAAAACAATGCGGAATTTAGCAATTATTTACATCTGAATAGAGTTACTTACATAAAATTTGACTGTGAATGGAGCTCCGCGTGATTGGGGGAGGACTCTAAAGTCCTAAAGATGATCTAAAGATGAAAATCTGACAAATGTCTCAACCACAGATTTAAAAAAAAAAAAAACATTGATTTGCCAATAATAATTTTGGATAGAGGTGGCACAGTGGCATTGTGGCCTCGCATCTCCAAGGTTATGGGTTGATTCGTGCCTCTGGTCAGTGTGTGTGTGTGTGTGTGTGTGTGTGTGTGTGTAGTGTTGACATCTTCTCCCCGTGCTTGGTGGGTTTGCCTTGAAGTACTCTGGTTTCCTCCCACATGTTGAGTAGGCTAATTGTCGTTTCCAAATTACCCATATGTATGTGTGCCCGTTCAAGGTGTCCCCACTTTAAGCCCAAAGTCTCCTGTAAAAGGCTCCAGGATAAGCGCTACAGAGAATGAGTGAGTGAATGAATGAAACTTTGGAAAAAGTTTCATCTACTATTAATGTACACAATATTTTCTGACATTTTCGTACAGCACCACTTCATTTATAAAAACATCATTGGCGATGCTTAGAGGATTTACATACACTACCGTTCAAAAGTTTGGGGTCACTTTCCAATTCCATGATGGTTCCTGATTTTTATTTCTTTCTACATTGTAAAGGAATGCTGAAGGCGTCCAAAAAAATGCATTAATC
>JAOVVA010000048.1:6473936-6492636 GCA_028565275.1 Leiocassis micropogon | reverse complement strand
TAGAAAATAAATCACTAAACAAAAACAAAGAAATTTGCAAGTGACCCCAAACTTTTGAACGGTAGTGTGTATATACAGTACTAAATCGAAAAGATGAACAATATTACCTTGTCATCTGTGGGTTTATTTCCCCTGAAAGAAAGTGTGTTGATTTACCATGGTATGCCCAGTGTGTTGATTCACTCAACGGTATTCCTTCGTCAAGAAACCCATGTCCAACAACAACTGCACAACACAACTTCCCTTTCACTACTGGCAACAAGTGAGTCTGGAGTCATGCCAGATCGACAATTGCAAATGACTATTGCGAGATTTTCAGTACTGTATATTGGAAAACACCAGCAGGTTTTGCTGACCACATCTGGGACTTCACCAAAAATAGCTAAAAAAAATCCATCTAGCTCTTAGGTCCCCTTTGCCAGGTAATGATTGTAATGATTTGTGCTGGTTTGTTCAGCCAAAAGCAAAGCAGCTCCTCCACTAGCGCTAGTCTCGAGCATGACGGTGCTTTTACTGTGGCGTTAGCAAAGAAAACAATATGGCAGATCTTTCAAAAGTGTTCGGCCCTGTTCGCCCAGCCCATGGGAAGGGAAATACTCGGGTTATTCATATATGAGAGCCTGGTGTGACATAGAATTAGACTGAAAATCTGGATGGCCTGTTTTCTTTCATTTCTGACCAAGGCTGAATACTAACAAGCGACTAAGTTGTTTACTTTCAGTTTGTGGGCTGATGGGTGCTTCCCACAGTGGTGCCTTGGCACATGAATGCCCCGCCTTAAAAATTTTTATCTTAAGAACTGAAATTTTGCACAAAATTTGCATGAGAATACAAAGCATTTTTGGCATCCAGTACGAGTGAACAAACCGAGCTGACCCAAACGCCGGGTAAGTTGCGTGTACGTCTGAAAGCCATTCAAAACTTGTTGAAAATCAAGCGAAGCGAGTTTACATATTTTTTGTAGGTTTTCTTTTTGTTTTTGTTTTTTTATTTTCATTTTGTGCAAGATTTAGTGAAGACATAGCACCATGGGTCCCAAGAATGTTACCTAGGACGATAGCAAGAAGAAAACCGAGGAGGGATCATAAATTAAGGTTAAGTGATGTCTAAATGCAATTATAGTGTTGGAAATTTCTTTTTTATATCCGAATATTTTTGGATGGCTAGAATGATTTATCATTTATTTACATTATTTGCTATAAGAAAATTAGTTTCACAATACAAAATTTTACCTTAAGAGCTCACGTCTGGAGTGGATTAAATTTGCAATGCCGAAGTACCACTGTACATAGAAACATCCACCAGCACTGAAAAAAGACTATTTTCTATAATATGTCTCCTTTAAGAGGACTTCCTGTATTGTTCTTGTAAATTGAATTCAACACCTGCCTTTAGACTTAAAATACACATAGACATAATATACGTTTGTACAAATAAAATCCTTCCACATGGAATTTTTCTCACTTCTCAAATTATGATCTCATCATAATGAACACGCCCTACCTAGGATGTACAGTAGGCTTCCACTCACAAGCCCTCTTGCAATCATTTTATTGATTTATAAGTTTTTCTCTATCACTTAAAAAGAGATGATTTGCTCGGGTAATGTTGACACAGTGCACATACTTTTTCAAACTCGGTCCCCATTTACAATTACTTCCATATGAGTGGAAATAATACTCAACTATGAATACTTTTTCCTCCATCGAGAGACCCATTTTCAGCAACAACTGCACGGCACAACCTTCTTTAGGAACAAGTCCATCTGGAGTTATGGCCCAATGCGCATTTGTGATGCGCGAGTTTCAGTACTGTATATTTTGGCGCATACCATATATTCTTCTTCTGTTAGTGAAAATAAATTATTTCTATAATACTGATTTATCTTTAAGGCAAAGTTTGGTGGCCAGTCCAGTGTTGTACTGTCTCAGGGTCATGAAGCAGTTGGACACCAGCAGGTTTTGCTGACCATAGCTGGGACTTCACCAAAAATAGGTAAAAAAAATCCATTTAGCTCTTAGGTCCCCTTTGCCAGGTAGGCGATGTAATGGTTTGTGCTGGTTTGTTCAGCCAACAGCAGGCAGCTCCTGCACTAGCGCTAGTCTTGAACAGTGCTTCGACTGTGGCGTTAACAAAGAAAACAATAAAAGTCTTTTAAAAGTGTTCAGCCCTATTCGGCCAGCCCATGGAACGGAAATCTAAATGGCCCGTTTTTTTTTTTTACATGAATTCTGACTGCGAATTGTTTTGAGAAATTTCATACCAAACGGTTGTTTATTTCACAGTTTGTGGGCTGGTAGGCACTTCCCACAGTGGTATCTCGGGCATACAGCCTTAAAATTTTTCATCTTTAGACCTGAAATTGTGCTCAAAATTTGCATGATATAAATATGCATTTTCAGCATACAGTACGAGCAAACAAACCGGGCCGGACCAAGCGCTGGCTTAATTGTGCGTACAGTACATCTGAGAGCCATTCAAAACTTGTTTGTGTCAGGGGAAAGTCCAGTGAAGCAAGTTTACATATTTTTGGAGGTTGGTTGTTTGTTTGTTTGTTTTTTGTGCAAGATTTAGTAAAGACATACAGTAGTACTGTGGGTCCCAAGAATGTTATCAGGGACGATAGCAAGAAAAAAAACTAATCCGCTTTCAGTTTTTAAAGCAGCCGGTGCCAAGAGGAATCATAAATTAAGGTTAAGTGAGGTTTAATGTCTATTTATTTCCTGTTTTACTTCATTTCCTTGGCTGTTTTGATTGTTTTTAAATGCAATGATATGATTATAGTGTTAGAAATTGGTAATATTTTTGGGTGGCTGGATTATCTGCATTTACATTATATCCTATGGGAAAATACGTTTCACAATATAAAATTTTGTCTTAAGAACTCGCCTTGGGAGCGGATTAAATTCGTATGCCACGGTACCGCTGTACGCTGTACATAGAAACATCCACAAACACTGAAAGTCTTTTTTTTTTTTTTTTTTTACATATTTCTTACATATTTTGTATACGTCTCCTTTAAGAGGACTTTTTCTCTCATGTCTGTCTCATTTAATTATATCATTAAATTTTTATTATTCTTGTAAATTAAATTCAACACCTGCCTTTAGACTCAAAATACATAGACATAAATACGTTTGTATCATTCCATATGGAATTTTACTAACTTCTGTAATTCTCTTCATCATAATGAACAAAGCCCTACCGAGGATACAGGCTTTCACTCACAAGCCCTCTTGCAATCATTGTATTGATTTTTAGTTGTTTTTGTTTATCACTTTAAAGTTGCTGTGAGTCACCTGATCGGAGTTGTACGACACCATGGACTGGTAGGCGATGTCAGCAACGGCGTATATGTGGGGTGGATTTACTGTGCGCTTGACCCCGATGTACATCTTTGCATGCTGAAGAAAGCACGGGGAAAAATTATTTAAAAAGAGAAAAAGACAATGCAAATACTGCACGTGCATGCAAATGATTAAAATATTAAGCTTCATTCACAAGAAGGAAATGAAATGAAATTGAATGCTGAAAGAAGAAAGAGAGAGGCAGAAAGAAAGAGATGCTGATCTTATCTATAATGAAATATGGAGGAGTCTAGTCTTTAGTGCTTATACACACACACACACACACACACACACAAATACACACCTCAGGAGTGTACAGATCAATCTCGTGGAAGGGGTTGACAGCGATAAGGATGTCTCCCACATACGTGTAGATCTGCTCGTTAGCGTAGCGCTTCTGCAGTTGTTCCGTCACTGTGTCCTTGTGAACAGACAAGCACGTTTTACACACATACACAGTGGGCACATGACATGCACAAAGACTGGTTACCACACGTTTAGAGAACGAGAGAGAGAGAGAATGAATAAAGTAAAAAACAGGTTTATACAAAAATCATTTGCTAATTATTTTGAAGAAATAACATTTAACAGAAAGAAAGGAACATATGTGGTTACTTTATGTTACTCATATCATGTTATCATATGTGGTATTACGTTTCTAATAGTTAAGTGACCTTTGGTAGGAGAGATGCACTATATACTGAAAATATATTAATACTGTTACTATTACTGTTACTTCTGTGATTGCGGTGACTGCCACTACTGCCTCTGCTGCTGCTAATACAACCAATACTTTTACTTCTGCTATTATTATGTCTACTACTACTTGATCCTACTACTTCTGCTACTACCAGTCCTATGTTGTCTACCTCTGCTATGAGGTGATATCCAAAAGTTTCGAGATTTGAGTGCCATAGATCCGGTCACGTATGGCCCCTGGGGATTGTCGATGCACAATGCCGCAAATGTCAAAAACTCCAATGAGCCTGCGCTTGGTCGAGCTGCAAACCTGCCTTGCCTTCCACTGTGAAGTCTCAGGGTCGTACCCGTACACCCAAGTTTCGTCACCGGTAATAAACCTTAACATGAAGGACGAGTCATCCACGGCACGCAGAGTGAGTTCTTGGTACCAGGGGTAGCTCAGTGGTTAAGGCATTGGATTACGGTTCGGAAGATCCCAGGTTCAAACCCCACAACCACCAAGTTGCCACTGTTGGGCCCTTGAGCAAGGCCCTTAACCCTCAACTGCTCAGATGTATGAGATAAAAATGTAAGTCGCTCTGGATAAGAGCGTCTGCCTAAATGTAAATGTAAATGTAGTAGACTTTAACACTATGTTCCTTCTCGTTAAAGGTCTTCCTGATGTCTCTTCATCGTCCAGTGATGTTCCTCTCTTGAAGTGTGTGTGCCACTCAAAACACCTCAAACGACTCCTTGCAGCATTACCATAAACCAGCTTTTCCCAGTTTCATGCAGAATTTCATGTTCGCTCTTTTTTTGACTTTCTGTCCATGGTTAAATCGCAGACGTGGTAACATAAACTCTATGCGCTACTCACCATGGTCTCCATCACAAGCCAGAATGTTTACAGAGATGACACCATTGACAAGCGCAACGTGCACAGATGGATAAAAAAGTTTAAAGAAACAGGAAACCAGCATTGAAAACCACTTCACACAGTGGGGGACCATCAACTGAGACGAAGGAGATTTTTAAAAAGGATTCAAGAGTTGGGTTTAATGATGGTGCCAATGCATGGCTTGTATTTAATAATAACTTTTGTAAAGAGGAAGGAGTCATTCTATCAACACGTGCAGTCGGTTTCTAAAACCATTCTGTAGATTTTTTTTTCGATAATTTCCATACAGCCTTGAGAGCTTTGTCAATCTGGTGGATCTGTCTAAACTGAACACGATTTAAATATAAAAAAATAGAAGGAACAGTTTTATATTATCGAATATGTCACATCAGAAATAAATTTAGCAAATTTCACTTTTAATTACTTTAACCGCAGTACTGATTTTTTTTATTTATTTTGATCTATATATCAAAACAGAAGGAAAGCAGCAATAAAACCATTTTCGTCTCATATCCTCTGTGTTCGGGCCAGACACGACTGATTTCCCTTTGTCTCAGCCTATCGTCTGCCACCATCACTGTGGGGACATAAGAAATAAAGTGAGCATCAAATTCCTCAGAGCAAAGCACGATGCTGTAATGGATGTGGGGAAATCCATCTGCAGCTGTGTGAGTGATTTGTATCTTTTAGTACGCCCATGGGAGCCAACGCGATCATAAATCACTGCGAATGCAGTTTAACGCATAGAAACCGTTATTGTCCTCTAAACTGTTTGTTTTGCTCATGCAGTCATCTGACGGTTAAAAATGGGGCTGCTGGAGGAAATCATCACTGTGAGCTTTTACAAACGCAGGGTTGTTATGCAGGGCTGAGCTCATTTTCTTTTTTCTTGAGCTATATATAGCTGATTGAGAGCACTACATATGGTGGATTAAAAGTTGTGTATGATTTGTTGTTCCAGAGAAAAAAGAAAAAAAACTTACTTCATCGAGCACTTCCAGGGTTGCCAGATCCTCCATGTCATCAAGTTCGTCACTCTGGGACTTCATGATGTTGCCTTTTTTAGTGTGAATTCTTGTGTGTCTGTAACACACAACAACCAAACAGTAGCAACTTAATGAAATGCACTGTATATATGTTTAAAATATGTTTGATCACTTACTGGTCTTTATAATTTTAAGATACAAGGGGTATATAATCCCCTACTACACGAATGCACTTATCCCAGTGTTTCACTAGTGTTTGGACACCATCAAGGTAGAATGTCCTTTCTGTACACCGGATACCTGCTCTATGTCTGAAACGCTGGACTCCCAGGAACTCTTTTAAGAGTCCACACATGTGGAAATGGCTTGGAGTTGCGGTCAAAACTGTACGGGTGACGTGGCAATAACTCCCAGCCGAGTTCCTGTAATGTGCAAGTGGTGTTGGTGAATGGTTGTGTGTACAGTTCACACAGACAGATGCGTCTTTTGGCCACAAGTTTTCTCAAGATTTTCAGGATCAGGCATCCACTAGCCGAATATTCATGGGAATACAGTAGCAGTGGGCTTTGAGACACCTCGGCCAGTGATCATCATTCATGGACATAACGCTTTTTTTTGCACCTTTCAGATGTTTTAACGCAGCTGACATCCAGTATTTCCTCACAAGTCTTGGTTTAACTAAAACATCCCTGGTACTTGAGATTATGTACAGAAGGATTGACAGTGATTGGCCAAAATGGTTGATTAGTTGATGGTTGAAATAGAATAATGTACATTCCTCATTTACAAAATATCTGTAGTTGTCAATAGGGTGAGGTTTTCTGTAAAATTACATTATGTAATGCATTTCTAGTGTCACATCTTTTAAAAGATAAAGTTGTAAAAGTTTGCATTTCTTGATTGCATTTTTAGTTATAAGAGAGAGAGAGAGAGAAACTGATACTAACCTAAGTGGATAAATCTCATTTTGCAATATAAATGTAGGTATGAATAGATAGAACGTATAACATGATAATTGTTAATGAATAAAAAAATCTTAACTGTTACAAATTGCAGTGATAAGAGAACATGTTTTATTGTTAGAAAATACCACAAAAAGGTCTTGCCAACCAAAATAATTAAGAATAAGTGCTAAATCTAAGTATTATTAAGCATAAATATAATTACTATTTGAAAATGAACACCGAATTACATTCTCTGACCTAAATATATCAGTAAGTAAATGTGGTAGTAGGAAAAGGTAATATTTTGATAATATTGAATAGAAACTTTGTTATTCGCCTTTATGAACTAGAACCAGGTTCACTTTCTGGGCGCATTGTTAACAGGTCAGATAAACTTACATAAATTACAGGTGTTTTAAAATTTAAAGGTCACTTTGTCTCTATCAGATCGTCCAGGTTTCTGGACCATTTCAAACTTACCAGCTGAATTTACCGGATTAAGTGATTGCAAATAAATAATAGATTGTCACAAACAAAAGCAAATAGATTCTACAAGCTAGTTAAAAAGCATCGGGAAACTACATGTATCACAAAAGCACAAACTGCACTGCATATCACTATAAGGCATTGATGAGTTTAATCACTAGCCTACAGAATTACAGCGTTATGAGGGTTAGCTCATATTTTAGATATGAGTTATTAAGCTCAGAGAGGCACAACGCAGCCGATATCCCCTACCTGTCATCACTGACTCTCCTCTCAGTCTTTCCTTGAGGGCTTAAACAACAGAAATGATGCAAATGTTTTAGATACAGAGCTTTGGCATAGTTAAAACTGGCCAGACTGGTGTGTGACAACAAAGGTGTAGTCGAATAGGAATCAGACACCGCTTAGGATAAAGACTGTATATGGATCACTGTACAAAGATTACCACTCTCAGGTTCTGCTGGTGTTTCTTTTTTTTTTTTTTTTCTCGAGTTGAAATTTGACACTAATGGTGGGTTCATAGGGATAAAAAAAAAAAAGTCACATGATCCCTTTAGATTGGATTGATGATTAAACATTATAAATGGCCAACCAAGATAAAGCCATCCTCCAGATTTGATGTTTTCACATTATACTTTCAGAACATGTGTTATGTGGTCCTGAATTTTGAACTACTTCAGAATACATGAATCGTGTATATCACTCACGATGTGCTGTTATGGAAAAATAATCAATGGCAAGACACTGTGATAAAACCATAAAGTTGGTTATTTCACAATAACTGTACATCCTAATGTGTGTTATGGCTCATATACCACAGCAATTCCCTGACAAATAAACACATTTTTATTAGGAAAAGAATGACAAATCTAATGCTTTTTAGTCACCAATAGTTATTTTATAGCAGCTATAAACATACCGTATGTTCCCCCACCAGACTATTTACAAGACATAAAAGCGGCATTGTTATTGAGGAACCAAAGTATAAAGTAACTCCTTTCATAAATGATAAATACCTCCTTACTGAAAACTTTACCGTATGTAGAAATTAAAACAGATTAGAAAGAAGGCACTTATATTAATCATCACCTTTTTGACCAATCAGATTTGAGAATCCGAAAGTGCTGTGGTATAAGGATTTTTAAATACCTTTCATGAGATTTACTCTACAAATCAACTTTATTGCTTTGGTGGCTTTGATGGCTTCTCCCATTCCAAATCAACAATGAAGGTATGAATTCTTTATTTATTTTATTTGTACTGTTTTACAGTACTGTACTATATATGGCAGCACAGTGGCTTAGTGGTTAACACTGTCATCTTGCACCTACAGGTCCTGGGTTCGTTTTCCACCTCGGGGTCTGTGTGTATAGTTTGCATGTTCTCCCCATTCTTGGTGGGTTTCCTCCCACAGTACAAAGACATGCAGATTGAGCTAATTGGTGTTCCCAAATTGACCATAGTGTGTGAACGTTGATTAATAAATACAATGGTCACCATTGGCCTCCACGGTCCCCAGTTGAAAGTTCCTATGGATGGATGTACTGTATATAGCTACAGCAGGATCTGTAGGTTCTCACACATCTCTAGCCTTTATGTAGTGCTGAACTTACCTGGTTTTCTCAATAACTCCTATCTGTTGATTGAGTTCAATAAGATCGGTCAGTTGTTTCTGTAGAGTTTCTTCTTGACCTGTGACCTGTTTGATGAAGCCATGCTGGAGAAGGTCCTGAACAGTTGGCCGGAGCTCAAAGTCTTTAACCAGACACCTGAATTAAAGCACAATCAAAAATACACAAACATATATATATATATATATGGGACTGAAGGGACTGAAAATAAGAGTTCTTCAGTAAGCCTGGAGAATTATTCCTCAAGACTACATTAAAAATACAAGAAGCCCTGGCTATTTGGATGCAAAATATGAAGAAATGGGGGGGGGGGGTTCAACACTTTTGCCCAGTACTGTATTTACATATAGGGTAAATATAAAGTTCCTGTCCGTAATAAAGCCTTTGCTACAAAACTGCAATCGGCAGAAGTTACTGCAAAAGTAGCCGCTGCACTATTTTGCACAACAGACCTGAACTGATTTTGATCACATTTAAATCTGTTTTTTTTTTTTTTTTTGAATATCAGGATAGAGGTTAACCACATAACATTTAAGCAGACATGCATATCAAAATATGAATTTGCATGGTCTATGACTGTTAAAGCTCCATTATGGTTGGGCAAAACCATGACTTTTAATGTGGCAATAATATTAAAACCTAATAATGAGACTCAAGACACAAGAAATGAATGGCCAAACATAATTGAAATATATCCCAATGCTTTAATATAATTAATCTGTGGGGGCCAATATATATTTGGGAACTAATTTCAGGCTTCACAGCATCACCTAAACATCACTAGAAACAAAGATATTAAGAAAAAATGCAATAAAATAGACTCTCAGTTGAACTGAATGAAGTTCTGACCATGACTTTTGATATTGTGCAGAATATCAGAACACAGTATTGAGTAAAAATTCACTTTATTTTTCTATATAATTCCCTGCTATACTAATGCACTTATCCAAGTGTTTCACTAGTGCTTGGATGCTATCAAGGTAGAACGTTTTCTCAGTACACCAGAGCCATGATCAGGCTAAATGCTACATGTATAAAACATTGGCCTCCCAGCAACTCCTTCGCCCTTATGTGGAAAAAGCTTGGAGTGAGGTCACCTCGGCTGGGATTGTAATCCACGGATGTACGGCCTTGTTTAAAATGTTAACATCGTTCAAATGTTTTACTGCCGTTAAGAGTGTCATCACCGTACTGTGCTTGAAGTCTTCTGTAAATGTCAATCAGCCTTCATTCACCAGAAATTTTATCCCAAGTCAACCTTTATATATAGTATGACTTTTCCCAAAGCCCATAATGGCTATATTTTTAATATAGCTGGTTTTTATAAAACAGGTATACTGTATTTTATACAATTAGTTGGTTGTGTTTAGCAAGATAAAGGTGGCCACCCTACTTTACTCTAAATGAAAATGTGTATTTGTCATTAAAATGGAGTTAAAATAACCACCATACTTGATTTATGTTAGTAATACTTGCTTCCAAGATTAATATTTCATAATGTAACTTGCTACTGTAGTTAACATAGTTTTGAGGAAGATCCTAATGAAGCACTGGATACAGTAATATTGATTCACCTTCTGAAAAGGACGGCCATTATAAACCATGCCATCTCATAAAATGCACATGACTCAGCAATATTAGCTTATTATTATATTTTCAAGTGTACTGTAAATGTACATGTTTATATGACATTTGTAGCGAAAGCTACCCAAAGTGAGTCACTTAACAGCTTTAAGCACACCAATCGTCTGTAAACTCCACATTTCACTTACTTGCATAAGAAATCATTAAATTGATCGGACCAGATCTCTGGTTGTTGCAGACTCGGTGGCGGATTTCTGTTTGAGAAAGAATAGACAGAAAATTAAAAGTTAAGGGACAATTTCAAGGAAAACTTTTAAGAGGGGGGTGGGGGGGTGGGGGTTGGACAAGAGGAAACCCAATTTTAACTCCATGGTATATAAAACATATAATGACAAATGGAAGGAGATTGAAGAGGACTATATATTATTATTATTATTATTATTAAGCTTTGTGATTCTACATTGTATTCAATTCCCATTCTCCACAAGTGTTCATGTTATTCAATCAAAAGCTCATGGTAACCACTGAATGGGGGATTTTAATTAGATAATCTTATGAAGGTTGGCTCAGTGGATTTGCTGTACTAAATTGGCTCTTGAAATGTGCATGTGTTTGTGTGTGTGTGTGTGTATGTGTATGATGCTCAATGACTCGGTGTGTATTCCCGCCTTTTCCAACCAGTGTTCCCAGTATTGACCCCAGATCCATTACCAGACCTGGATCCTGTGCTTACTAATGACAAACTGATAAATAAATAATTTTATGTAAAACATGCAAAGTGACCCTCACATTGACGACTTGTGATGTTCTTCCAGGTTATGGGAATGTCATGGATGTCCTTCAGGTCTTATGGGAGTGTTAGAGGGGCTTTTTGTGACTACTACAGACAACCTGAACTTTAGGTGTCTTCTATGCCAGGGCAAGAGAGTACAATAAGTACAAGGATTTTGTTTTTCTTTAATAATTATAAATTTTCCACAAGACGGCATGGTGGTGTAGTGGTTGGCACTGTCGCCTTGCACCTCCAGGGTCCGGGTTCGATTCCCAGCCAGGCTCGATTCCCGACTCTGTGTGCATTGAGTTTGCATGTTCTCCCCGTGCTTGGTGGGTTTCCTCTGGGTACTCCGGTTTCCTCCCACAGTTCAAAGACCTGCAGATTAGGCTGATTGTTGTTCTCAAATTGCCCATAGTGTGTGAGTATGTGTGTGTGCCCTGCGATGGATTGGCACCCTCTCCAGTGTGTACCCTGCCTCATGCCCTAAGGTTCCTGGGATCGGCTCCAGGTCCCCGCGACACTGAATACAGGATAAAGCGGTATAGAAGATGAGTGAAAGTGAGTGATTTTCCATAAATACACCACAACATTTCTAGCCCTCAACTCCCATTGAACTTCCACGAATTGCATTGGAAATCCATTAGAAACGTTCCACATAAGGCAGAATGAGTGTGGAAAATTCCTATTGTTTATTCTCACCAAATATTTGGAATATCACCAGACTCTATCTATCTCACATAACCAAGCAAACAAAAATACACAAGCAAACCACTTTATCCTGTATACAGGGCTGCGCAGCGCCTGCGGTCAGGAGACTTAGCACACAAGGCGGGGTACGACCTGGACGGGGTGCCAATCCATCATATGGTCCACACACTCACACACTCATTCGCACATTACGAGAAATTTGGAAGCGCCAATTAGCCTGATCTAAAACCCACCAAGCACGGACAGAACATGCAAACTCCATGCACACACACTGGTGGGATTTAAACCTGGACCCTGGAGATTTAAAGCGACAGTACTAACCACTAAGCCACCGTGCAGCCTACTTATAAAATATTACACATTACCTTAAAATACTATTATATTATTTAGATTATTGTACATTTATTCTATTTTTGCACTTTTTTTTAACTTTATATTTATATTCTTACTTTATATTCTTTTTTTTCCTGTCACTAGAGTTTTTGTTTTTTTAAGTGGCTTGTTTACCATTTTGTATTTTCATTTTCTCTTTCTGCTATAAGCTATTTAAACTTCATGTACTGTATGTATAAAAGGTGCTAAATAAAATGTATTATTCTTACTATTCTTATTACAATGTCTGCACGCTATCCTCTAATATGACCTCTGTTAGTACAGTCTGTCTAGGTGAGTTGCGCCTTGTGCATTGTGAACAGTGACATACTGAAAATTTACATCTTTGTTGCTTTCCATATGCCTAACCACAAGCAAACACTTACGATATCAGGGGCTCCCATAAAGACTTGTCCCCCTTATTGAGATAAGCACACACATACACAGTTAACAGCGTCCCAAAGGACCCGACGCCACAGAGGAACAATCCAGTTAATTAGACATCATTTACAATCATGTGTAAAGAGCCTTTCAGCAGTGGCATCCCAAAGTGCTCCAGGGGAGCGGCTGTGGCATCAGCACCCTGTCGTACATCCCGAGACAGCAATTCATTTCACTAATGGTGTGTGTGTGGTACAGGGGGGAGGGCAAACATCTTGGCTTATCACACAATGCAGCCTACACAACCAAAGGCATAACAGACGCTTTAAAAATGAGTACCGTCCCACGAATGCTCAGGCTATTAAACTGCTCTCTTATCAGCTGCAAAAAAGCACCACATGGAGGTGGAGGAAACGGGATATCTGCATTTTAATACGGAATTGTTTTTATCGTATTTCTGAATGACAAAAAAAGGACACTTATTGTGTGTGTTCTTAGTATTTTGTCCTGCTGTAGCAATAACGTTCAACAACAAGAAACAGAAAGTTAAAGCCTCATCTGAAATGAAAGCAAATGTTATGATCCTGTTTCCTGTTTTGGAAAAGAAGTGTGTGGACTAACCCCTGAAAAGCTCTATGTAGAATTAACTATTGTGTCCCCTGCAAAAAAAATGACATCTTAGCAAGTGAAATATTCTTAAATCTAGCCGAACATGTTTATAATTTCTTTAAATGAGTTTACAACAAAGCGAACGTAAGATTATTAAGTTTCTATTTAAATCTTACTAAAATTGCAAGAAAAACTTGTTCTTGTTCTATTGGCTGATATTTTTGCCTTTTTCAAGAATTGAAATAATAATATAGAGAATAGATTCCTAAAAACTAGACAAATTGTCTGCCAATAGAACTAAAAGTATGGTGTAAGGTAAGCTTTGCAAAGCCCACAGCCAGATTAACAATGAGAATACAAAACAATCAGTTCCCACCCGTTCGCAAAAAAAAAAAAAACCTTTCTCTTTGTAACATGAACTACATCTATTCCCTATGAGAAAACAAAAAAAGAAAGGAAAAAACACCACTCCCTCAACCTGTGTTTATGTCCACTTTGTTTACGTCAACAACCGATGCAAACCAGTAAGAGTTACACACATGTTCTTGAAGGTTCTATGTAGAGAGCTACAACAAATAATTTCATGAACAGCAACAAAAATAAATAAATCTTTATCAAGCTAATATTCACAAATTATCAATAAACATTAAAGAACCTGTTTTTGGTATACTATACAATAAATGTTGAAGGTAATTGAAAGAATTACAAATACAAACACAAATACAAACGTTTTAGGAAGGTAAGAACACAACACTGCACGGGGAACCACAAAAGAACCATTTTCTTAGAGTATTTAGTAAACACTGAACTCTCTAGAACAAAAGCTAAGAACTCTTTTTAAGAACCTATTAAGAAACTCTGTAAACTACTCCTTTAAGAAATTTAGGAAAGTTTCTTAGGGCATACACACAGCTGTAATAAAGTTACATCATATTACATTTGATGACTACAGAAAAAAAAACATGTAGTACGTTTACATGGTTATAGCTCGACTAAGCCATTTAGTTGTACTATTGTCCTTGTCCTATTATATAAGCCCAGCAGACGAATCAATTTATTGACTGTACTGTAGGTCTGACTCCGCTACAGTAGGTGGTGATACTGTATGCCCCCTTTCTGCTGGTTAATGGCTTGTATTTCCAGTTAACCAATTAGATCAAACATCAAAATAATTGACAAACAAGTTAGCTAGCTATCCAAATGCAGATGATATCCAAAAGCCATATTGTTAGTGATTTGACTGATTCATACATGCAAGGAGTAGCTCGACTCCCAATTTGCATTATCTGACTATGAAAAGTTAAATGTAGTACAGTTTCAGACAGTCTAACATGTTTACTGTACATTTGTATCAAAAGTATATAACACATTACTCAGAGAACATCTTGTAGGGGTACAGTTACCTATTTATAATCTGAATATTCTATTTCAGTTTTTTTCAGAGTTTAAATGTATCATCTTGTTTTTAAAGCTAGTGCTTTAAAAACCTGAATAAATGAGGTGGGTTGTGTCAAATCAATATGCGGATCATCATGACAAAGATTTCCATACTGAATCGGTCGAGGCCTGGGTTAACAACCACTTCAGGAACTGTGAAGAAAGAAGATTTTTGTAGTGAACTAGACAACGTGGTAGTACTGTAAGTATCCCCAAATAAGAAAGATTGGTGATTTAAGCTGACCTGAATGAGCATGTTGGAGAAGGGAACGGGGTGATGAGGAGTTGATACTATAGGTAGGTATGGGGTCAAGCAGAGAAATGTGGAAGGACATATTATTGTAAATTCTAAAAAAAAGGAAATAGCAGTGGTGAATGCATATTTTTAGAAGAAAGGGAAGCTCAGGGTGACATACAGGAGTAGCGGAAGGGGTACTCAGTTGGACTCTTCTCTTCTGCGGAGATGCAATCTAAGGGAGATTAGAGAATGTAAGGTGATTGCAGAGGATAGTGCGGCTAGACAACATTAGATGGTGGTCTTCGGAATTAATTTTGAGGTACAGTACACAAAAAGAAAATAAGAATGAGATGAACCCAGGATTAGATGGTGGAAGTTGAAGAAGGAAGATGTGTGTGTGAAATTCAGAGAAGAGGTGAGTCAGGTACTGGGTAGTTGCTGAAAAGATGCGAGATGACCGTTCAGCTACTGCAGAAGTGGTAGGGAAGACAGCTAGGAAAGTATTTGGCATGACATCAGGACAAAGATAGCAAGATATGGAAACTTGTTGATGAAATGAGTAAGTAAAGGAAAGCATTAAGAGAAAGAGGCTTGCAAAAAAGAATTGATGGCAGTGGAGTGGCTTACTAGATTATTTCACAAGACCTTAGAAAGTGAGAGGATGCCCGATGAGTGGAGAAGTGTTTTAATTCCAATTTTCTTAAGAACAAGGGAGATGTGCAGAGCTGCAACAACTAGAAAGCCCTACAGCTGAAGAAATGGGAAAGAGTAGTGGAAGCTAGGTTGAGAAGAGAGATGACGATCTGTGAGCATCAGTATTGCTTCATACCAAGAAAAAGCACCAGAGATGCCATGTTTGCTTTGAGAATGCTGATGGAGAAGTATAGAGAAGGTCAGAAAAAATTTGCATTGTGTGTTTGTGAAACTAGAGAAAGCATATGACAGGGTGCCGAGGGATGAACTGTGGTATTATATAAGGAAGTCGGGAATGGCGGGTATGTTGGTGCAAGATATGGACAGCGTTACAGTGGTAAGGTGTGCTGTAGATGAAGGTGGGACTGCATCAGGGATCTTATCTTAGTCCCCATGGACTATGATGTTCGCAGATGATACTGTGATCAACAGTAAGAGTAGAGAGCAGCTTGAGATGAGTTTAGAGAGGTGGACAAATGCACTGGAGAGAAGAGGCATGAAGATCAGTAGGGGCAAGATGGAGTACATGTGTGTAAATGAGAGAATGGGTTGGGGAACGGTGCAGTTGCAAGGAGAGAAGGTAGGGGAGCAGCTGGAGGAAGAGGAATAAGAAGCTCTAAAAAACTTCCCATATGAATCACTGCATCTAATATGCAATAATTGCCAACCATTGACACATAAATAAATATGCAGGCAATTGGTTTTAAGTAGCTTGGTAACCCAGCACCAGGAATGATAACTTCCCAGTATACCTGACACTTCTAACACTAACAGTTATATTAAAGGCTGATATACTGAAGTTCTTGGAGTCCTGGTTTTGAAATTGGACTCAGATTTTTAGATGTACATAAACACCCAGAATTATGAGATCTGACCCAGTAACAACTCTCAGTTAGGGCTATTTATTTGAACCTTTGCCTCAGGCTCATTCATCTCTTCCTGCCTGTCTGATTCAGTTTTTGCTTTAGCTGTGTCTCATTCTCGTCGAGTGCCAGGAGGCACAGTGCAGGCATCTCCTGCTGTAAATCAGACAGCTCAATCTGGGCAGTCTGCAGGGCTGAGCTGTTTTTTGCTCTCTATATTTTCTAACATTAAGAGAGAGAGAGAGAGAGAGAGTTAACAGCATCAAAGCAAAACCCTAATAAAAAACTGCTAAAATGCCAAATTTACATTAGTTATATTTAGACTGGACTAGTACAGCTGGGAAAAAGAATAATTCATAGACTCTCTGTCCAAAATCTGTCATTTCAGTCATTTATTATAGGCCAGGGGAATTAACCTCAGGTAATATATTTTGTTTGTGATCTGACATCCTGTAGAAAAGAAAAAAAACAGGACTTATACAGTAGTAAATTCAAAGCTCTGTTTCCTTATCGACTCCTAAATGGTCAAAACATGACAGAAATTCTTATATGTGCAGCAATTCTTGTATGAGTGTGATTGTAATTGTGTGCGAGTTTCAGGGCAAGGTAGGAAACACCATCATGATGACATAAGATGATAAGAGGTTTGTAAGGGTAGAGGCATTGGACAGGGTTCACCTTCAGCCTCATTAACCTTCAACATAAGCAACCTGGAACAGCATTATAGTGCTGCTGATCGATGACCTAAGTGCAGACGCTACTGTTATCTTCTTTTCTCGTATTCAGAGACAGGGTATGCGTCAAGTACTGTGTTCCCTACAGATATATATGATAATTTTTTTGTCAAATATATAAAAACAAAACTTAAAAAAAAATTGTAATAGTAAAAAAAAAGAACTAAATGTAATATAGTGTATTGTTGATATGTCCCTAAATTGTTAGTTAATGTTCGAAAATCAATGCAATGTGGGTTTTATATATAGATACAGTATAAAATAGCCCTTGATTCAGAACATCCAATTGCTGTATTTTGCATTTTATATACAATACTGTCATAGTTTTAAGATTCCCTTTTTGACATATTAAATTCAAAGGAATGATGTATATTAACATAATAAAATGTGCAAAGTGCCTAAAGATACAATTTAAAAATTGTTTTTTATGTAACGATCTCAGCAGCATGGTGGTGTAGTGGTTAGCACTGTCGCCTTGCACCTCCAGGGTCCGGGTTCGATTCCCGGCCAGGCTCGATTCCCCTCTCTGTGTGCATGGAGTTTGCATGTTCTCCCCGTGCTTGGCGGGTTTCCTCCGGGTACACCGGTTTCTCCCACAGTCCTAAGATATGCAGGTTAGGCTAATTAGCGTTCCCAAATTGCCCATAGTGTATGTGTGTGTGCCCTGCGATGGATTGGCACCCTGTCCAGGATGTACCCTGCCTCATGCCCTAAGCCTTCTGGGATAGGATAGAGCGGTATAGAAGATGAGTGAGTGAGTGAATCTCAGCAGCGACCTCATTTCCCCTCTTGTCTGTTTCAACCATTCAGCATCAGCAGTATACTAATCACCGTCCGAATCATCTGCACCTGTTTCTCACTGGTTCATGCCTTACATTAGATGTTTTTTTTTTTTTTTTTTATGTTAGAATGATTCATAGATTACTGTGTGGCTTAACAACCAAAATACCTTCCTCGGAAACTGCTCAGGTACAGGGACTGGACTAAAAAGTCCTTCAGGAAGCCTGTAGAACTATTCATCAAGACTACAGTAAACAATTCAAGAAAATTCTTTGGAAGCAAAAAATGTAGAAATGGTAAGCAGCTCATGTCTTTAGTACAGTACTGTATATTGTTTTCTGACAGTTACTCAAGAACTAGCCTGAATAAATCCACAAGATACGTATTCACGGTCATGAGGTTGTAATGTGTGTGAGGTGATGTACTTGCAATTGCATTTTTTTCAAAGAAGAATGGAATACTTAGACTAGTAAAAGATTTAAAAATTTTATTTGGGCTGTATTTTTATATATATATATATATATATATATATATATATATATATATATATATA
>JAOVVA010000048.1:6460013-6473836 GCA_028565275.1 Leiocassis micropogon | reverse complement strand
TATATAATTTTTTTTTTTTTTTTCATAAAAATATATATTAAAAAAATTTCCAGCACGACATATTGTGATTACATCAAACTGTCAAATAGTGGAGCTGGAATCATTACACTGGAATCTTGGATTGTAAGTAACTTGGTCTGTGAGCGTTTTGCAAGACGAGCAAAATTTTGTAATAAACTTTGGCGAGGTCTTGATATATGAGTACTGTAATACGCATGCGCTTTGTCTGCCGAGCATCACGTGATCACAACTGAGCCAATGGTTCTTTTCTCTCTCGTTCGCGCTGTGGGATTGTGGGTAGTTGTCTTCCATGCACGGTCTCGGTGTGCATACGTCACTCGTATAGTCAACAGGTGTGCACGCGTGTACTGTTTACTATATGATATCTTGACCACGTGTTTCTGCATGTGTAAAGCATTTCTTTTCAATTTTGTGTCCATGTGTAGTGACTGTTCTGTAATAACTGTACTGCAACAACAGCGTCAGTGAAGCAAAAATTTGAGGCTGTAACAGTGCAGGAGATGAATCTGTTTAGAGGAGTGATTCCGGTAGTGTGTGTGTGTGTGTGTGCACGCAGTGTGTAAAAGTCGTCCTTCACAGTAGCCACCCCTGCTCCTGATTCTGCTCTCGTCTAACACCAGTCACAACTCTTTTGAAAAGTAAAGTACAGGTCAATTTGTTTTATTTTTACTTTATATTTTGTATTAATAATTTTAATATTAATATTTTTGGGCTGTGGAACGAATCATCAAAGTTTTCATTATTTCTTTTGGGAAAATTCACTTTGATATACATACAAGTAAGCTTCCGGAATAAATTATGCTCGCAATCCAAGCTTTCACTGCACTTAATACTTGACATGATATTCAGAGGTGGAAAGTAACGAATTACATTTACTCGCGTTACTGTAATCGAGTAGTTGTTTTGTGTATTTCTACTTTTTAAAGTAGTTTTCACTTTATGTTTTGTATTATAATTTCGTGACGCTGAAAGAAGCCGATAAAGGTTTTGTGCTGAACGTTATTCTCGGCTCTGAGCTCTTTTTTTTTCCCCTCGGCTATCCGGCGGAAAGCGTCACAACATATTTAAGCGAACACTTTGATTTCAAGCACAAGAAAGGCAACAGCTTTATTATGTAAAGGTGTTCCTTCAATTAAAAACAACTAGTCTGAGATTTATAGCCTCTTGTCTTTTTTGAACTACACTAGAATCCTCCGTCCCGCCCCCCGCTGTTAAAGAAAGTAACTCAGTAACTTTTACTCTGAGTAAATTTTTAATGAGCTACTTTTTACTTTTACTTGAATAGATTTTTATAATGGTAACTTTACTTTCACTGAAGTAACAGCACTTGTACTTGAGTACAAAATTTTATTATTCTTTCCACCTCTGATGATATTAAGCATAACAAGTCAGACTTACATGTACCTGATAACACCTACTTTTTTTTTTACTAAAACTTGACTCTTCAAAACCTTCACATAACTTATATGGTTTTCATAACCATAATAAGGTTTAAGTCCGGAGTTGTACTTAAAATCCAAATATTGATGCTGTATACAACTTCAAAATTTACTTTTTAGTATGGACTTAAGCAATGAATTCACATGACGGGTCATGTGGCTAATCTTGTGCTGAGGATTCTTAGGAGAGCAGACGTGACTGATAATGTCCTAAAAGCAGCTATAAATAACACAACGCCATTAATAAAGAGAGTACACTATGTTAGCCCTAGGATGCACATGAATCAGACAGTCTGTCATATTCATATAGAAAATGTAACACAAACTCCCTGAGAGCAGCTCAAATGCACTATAATCTCTTCATGCAATCTCTATTCAGCATCACACAAAGCTGATACTGAGAAGGCGCGAAAAAAAATCCAAGCAGAGCTTTAGTGGTTGTAGGGACTGTTTTCCAGAAAGTGCCACGTAAACAAGAGCGGGTCACCTTGGGATTTTGAAGAGAGCCCTCATGGGGTGGAGATCTGCCAAAGGTGGGACACCATCTCCCAGCTCGACGGCAGTAATACCGAGTGACCAGACATCGCAGCGAGCGTCATATGCCGAATCCAACTGCTGCTCACATGCTATGACCTGTAATAACCATTGAATGTGTTATTATGTTTAAATAGAAGTATACAGGAATGAAGGGTATAAGTGGACAAGCAAAGCAAGATTAAAATATATCAAAGAATCAATTTGTCATAATTTATAATGATGATGATAAACAATGACAGTGATGTTGTATGCTAGTTAGCCTGTGCAGAAGGTGTGAATTAATTAATAAATCATTATGAATTAATCAAATAATTGAATAATTCATAGATTATTAATATTACTACTACTACTACTAATAATAATATTTTTATTATTACTATTACTATTATTATTATTTTTTTTTACTATTATTATTATTAGTAGTAGTAGTAGTAGTAGTTGTAGCAGTAGTACATAATAATAATAATAATAATAATATATTATTATTATTATTATTATTATTATGTACTACTGCTACAACAACTACTACTACTACTACTACTACTACTACTACTACTAATAATAATAATAATAATAATAATAATAATAATAATAATAATAATAATAATGTTCTACATTTAGTTCTAATTCCTATTATTATTGTTATTATTATTATACTATATTTATTAACTATTATTAATTGTTTGTGAATTTTGGGTCAGGTTGTTCAGGTTGTTCATGTAGTTTAATGGTTTAATGCATCATGGTTTAGGATGGGATACTGGAGGAAACCATTAATAATTGTACCCTGAAACAAATTAGTTGGGTATCAGCTTATTTAAATTAAGGGCATCATTTAAGTTCATACAAATGGTAAATAATTGGCAAGTTTATGTTAAATGCATTAAATTACAGTTAAGTTGATTTACAACATATGTAAAACCTATAAAAACTTTTTCATTTTCTGTTGTTATTTTTTTTTTTTGTGTATGGTAGTTACTAACACAAAACCACAAAACCACAAACTGCAGCAGCCTCTGTAGATTATTAATTTAAATAAAGTGATGCATAAATATTAGGTTATAAGATACACAGCTAATGTATCAAACCACACACTATTTACACACTTAGCATTAATTAGTATGACATAATTTGTGCTGGTATCAAGTATGAATAATGCATTAATAATGGTAAGATAAAACTGTTATACTGGACATAACATATTTGGAATTTCCTTCAGTATCAATAAATTATCTATCTATCTATCTATCTATCTATCTATCTATCTATCATCAGGATAACAACATGATCATGTCTCTGTTACTTTCTAATAATTTAGTTTAAGAAATGATAAGGTAAGGAAGGTTTAGCTTGTATAACTTGGAAAACACTACTGCTAGGTTATTGGGGAAAAAGAAATATATAGAAGCATTTCCATTAGTTGACACAGTATACAGAGACAGCTTTAGCTATATTACAGTCCTTAAAACATTTCTATGCTGATTAGAGACTTACAATTAATACACTGTTAAATTATAACATAAAATTAAGACAATATATTTTACCTGTTGTCAAACACAGAGGGAAACTACATGCCCTTTCTCTAAGAAAGGAAGAAAGAAAAGAAGAAAAATCTCCTCCTCTGATGGTTAAAGGCTTCAGATTTATCCTTAAGCTTCAGATAAAAAATCCTATATTCAAAATATTCACACCCTGTGCAGTGATTTATCTTCCCACAAGCTTCGTTCATACGATGTTCATTTCCCACAATACACACTGACTGTGGGTTGTGTATTCCTTATGTGCTGTCCAGATCGACTTCACATAAACTTCATGCAAAGTATACGGGCACGGCAGGAACAGTATTTGCAATTCATACATTTACGGTCTATAAAAAAGACACTCCTGTTGGTCAGAGATTATCCAACCTTCATTCTTAGTTTGTGTTTTAATTCATAGTCAGCATGTGGGGATAATGTGCTAGGAACTTAGTACCTCGGGGGCCATCCAGAACGGCGTTCCGACAGAGGTGTTCCTCCGGAGACGTGTGTTGGTTAGCTGAGCTGATACACCTGAGAGATGAAAAAAAAGATTTAATTAGGAATTCCTGAATGTCTTACATTGTGGAAACACCAAAGCAAGCAGACTAGACTATCAACATTTTAACATTTTAGAAACATTCCCCAACTGCTGTGTTTAGATGAATGTGGTTTTGACTCCTAAGAATGATTGCATATGTGGTAGCGCTATAACCACATGCAAAATTTATATTAATTCATTATAACAGTTTAACAGGCATACACTGTGTACAATTGCGGACACCTCTGTGTGTCACACCTCTGTTAGCTGGGCTTCCCATATATGGACTTTTAAAAGTTGGTTGTGCTATTTAAATTAAAAAAAAAAAAACAACTTAAATGACGCACTATGCCTGCCAATCATTCCTAACATTTATACCAACTAATCATGTTGTAACTATATCACTATTGGTTGTAGATTTAGTTTCATGATATATACCATGTAAAAAGTATAGTATTATATGTCTAAATACCAAATAAGCATAAACATTGAAAGTTAAGGTATAAAACTATTCAAATTAGTTGTGTGATCTAAACTCTAGGTGGTAATTAACTGTTTATAATCTAGTAAAATATAGTCTATCAATAAAAAAAACTGATTCCCTAATTATTAATTAATGAAGCATTATTTAGTGAATGATGTTTATGATACATTTTAGAAACCAATAATATTTATTATTTATATTAGAATTATAATATTGATTACTTCACATTTCTGGTTTATGTTATATAATGTATTAATATTTAATTACAACAATATATTTTTTTCATTTATGTTTTTGTATTTAACTAAAATTTAATGAATTAATGTACCTAAATTATAATTATATAATAAATATATCTTTTTTAAATTAAACTAATTCTTAAAATCTAACTTTATTAAATCTTGAAGTTATCTTTTTTTAAGTATAGATCATCACTTTTTTGTATTAATGAATAAAACGTTATCTAATAAAAAAAAAATTTCATTTAGAAATGTTTAATTAGTAGGTGTATTTTTGTAATATTATCAAACATTTAAGAGTACTAACAAACAAATAAGATCATAATGTTTCTATTTTGCATGTACATTACAAAATATATACCTTTATTTTATGATAACCAAGATTTATTTAGGAATTAATTTATTATTATAAGTTTTTTTTTTTTTATTATTATTATTTTGCTGTCCTGTTACTGCCTGCGGTGCACTTAGTTGACCTCACTTATCATTTTATAATTAACCGAAAGCAAATTATGAATTGTTTTAAATGACAAATTATAAAAGCCTAATCTATCAAAAGCTATGGTGATAGAACATTTAAATGGAACGCAAAACAAAAAGAGGAGATTTGTGTATCTGCTCTCAGCCGTAAGCAAAGACTGGAAAGGTGAGATTTATTATTATATGAAGAAACCTTTTCAGGCTTTGCTAGGTGTGTATATAATGCTTATTATTTGTGGATCATGTATGATCCAGCTCCAAAATGATGTAATTAGATGACACTAAAAACAAAGACTGTGTGCTAAACAGAGAAAAGTCCGAGACTGCTGCATGGGTCCTTCATCCCTTACCTTTAACATGCTCCTCAACATACTCTCTCTATATACAGTATTGTCTTTATGTATTATTATAATAAGAAGAAAAAGAAGAAGAAGAATATAGGTTCGGATAATTTTTTTTCAAGTCTGAGAGTAACAAATTAAAAATTTGTGTGTAACTGAAATAAATCATAATGAAATACAAATAGTTTCTCAAAAAAAAAAAAAGATTTTCCTGAATGCCAAAATTGTTTCTGGTTTAACACAATTTAAAGATAGATTTGTTTGTGCCAAGTTTGATAAATGTGACCTACTGTATTGTTCTAACATTTGGTTATTGCTGGTAAAAAAAACGCACACGTTAAAGGAAATTAACCAGATTGTATAAACCTCAGTGAATCTCACCAGAACACACTGAATGATATTGAACTGATGATGGGTTTTTTTTTTTATTTAATTTAATTTTATAAATTAAAAATGCATTCACACATGCTTTACTTTAAACAAAAGCCCTGATTTACCCTAATCCAGAAAAAACAAGCACTACTTTGCATGTGCACCATGATAAATTGTGCATGCAGTGCATCTGGATGACGTCATATGCAAAGCAGAGGGAGGCAAAAAAAAAAAAGTATTTAAATGTTTAATATTTCCATATTTAAATTGTTCTCAAGGACACTCTTGGAACAAACTGAAATGTACCACACTTGTATGTAATTACATTTTGCACATGACAAACTAAAGATGTGTAAAACTCATATTTATCCTCAAAACCTGATCATACAAACAAAAAAAATTTGTTAAAAACTATTTTAACATTAACTCTCATTCGTTGTTAACAGTAGAGGGTCGTATATCCTCTCCGAACAATGTAAAATCAACTTTTATTATATCAATATAGTATAATTTTAAATTAATTTAGAATTAAGAAATCAATTCATACATAAATAAATGTAGATAAAACAACAAACACTTCATTTACACCCCCTTCATTTATGTTTGTAAGTATTCTGTGCTGATTAATTCAACTTTAACCTGCGTGATTCATTCAGAGCAAAATTGAAAATACCTCGCCCTAAGGGAATTTTGTCTAAATTTACTTTTAAGTGGTTCATGTAAACTTTACATACTCATGACCTTCTTTCTGACTTTGTTTAAAACTCATCGCTGTTGGTGTACCAGGTTTGATGTTAGGTCATGTTTGATGAAGAATGGTTACTTAAGAAAAAAAACATTTTATATTTAACCTTTGTTGGTTTGATACTGTTGTTGGCCTGATAGTGTTTCAAATACACTGATAGTGTTTCTGCATATTTCAAATAGGCAGAGATGAACAGTTTTTGAAAAAAGTGGAGACAAAGGGGCTACAAAGGAGATAAAATGAAATGGGAATTTCTAAATGCAACAATAGTCTGGCTCACTGTTAAAGTGATACTCAGCTAACATTGGAAGAAGCACACAAAAAAACCACACATGCAGGGAAAATGACACAATCACTTTTTGTTTGCGTGTCTAAAGTCTCTAAAACACAGTGTTCCCCTTTAAAATGGCACATGTATCACATTCCTAGAAGCGAGACGGCATGCTTGACAAGCTTGACCCTCTTTATGGTACAATTCTGTTCACACAGAATAACAATAGCAATCACAACCATCATGTTTGGTAAAAAAAAAAAAAGAGAGAGAGTGCGTTCTCTTGGCAGGAAACACTCTTGCAAAGGTTTGCCATATTGTATGACTGACTGAGATAGTTCTGCTCCAACAAAGATCCTCTAAAAATGCATTTTGTAGTGTTTATAAGTAAAAAAATAAAAAATAAATAAAAACAGTTCCCTGCTCAGCAAGCATCAGGATACAGATGCAAAACAGCATGCAGCATAAAATCAAGCAGGGGGCAGTGCCAGTGTGTGGGGGTGCAGCAAGCCTTATGTCATTAAAACTTGGGTGAGGAGCAAGTACAGAATAGTTTGTACCTGGCGATGGTAGGCCATATGCTTCTGCTAAAACAGGGCATGGCTTGAACTTCTGGACTTCTACTTGAAAATCAGGCTTAGGAGGTCATTCAGTTGACCCCTACATGTTGCTGGCCTGTGGAGGCAGCATGCAGTGAAACTGTGAGTATGGCTGTGAAGGCTGCCAGGTTGTCTCCAAAGGTTGCTGAGCAGAAAACAGGTGCCTGGCAGGTGGACCTCCACAGTGTCCTGAACAGAGTGTGACTAGAAGCTGAGCTGTGCTGTCAGACTTTTATTGCCCCATCAAATTCTTGCTGGAGCTCTGTGCTGCTGGTCTCACCAAAGAGTTCGGTGTGGGACGCATACCTCTGGAGCTCTGGGGCTTCTGCATCCTCCTGGAGTTCTGTTCTGTTAGGAGCCTTTTGGATGCCCTCTTGTGATTGTCTTGGCCCTCAACTACTTTACCCAACTCAACAGCTATCATGCCTAAAAGATTGTAGGGGAGCCCCTCACATAAATATGGGCAATGGCTTTCTTATGTCTTCCACCAATTCCCTCAACCTCCGTAGGCTTGAGTGAGCCTTGGCAACCTGAATTCCATCTTCAGACTGGATGACAGAGCTGGGAATAAATCCAGTACTGCCAGTGGAATCCATCAAGACAGGATATGTTGTCAGAATATCCATGTAATAATTCTTCTGGAGGAAGTGAATTTTGCAAAATGCATAAAAGCTCGTTTACTGCGGCATGATGTAGGCAAATTGTGCTGTCATGGTAGATGTATTGGAGATAGGCGTTTGGGTTTTAGGGTTTAATTTAGAGGAGCTGAGGCAGACAAATCCAAGACAGTTTTTAAAAAGGTAAAGTCTTTCAAAAAAAGAACTTATTTGAGTGACAAACATCTTAAAAAAAGGCTGAGCCACAAAAAAAGGAACTGGGACAGTAAGAAGATTAAGAACCAGAAAGCAAACATAAGTAATATAAACAGCTATGTGGCAGCAATTGTTGTCCCCATTGGATTTGGATGATTTACACAGACGTACTTTTTGGTTTTAGCATTCTTTGTTTAAGGATCAGACATACTATACAATACGTTACTTCCTGATGTTTTTGGTAAATTTCAAATATAAGCCCCACTTATACAACAAAGAGCTACAGGGGTTGGACAATGAAACTGAAATGCCTGGTTTTAGACCACAATAATTCATTAGTATGGTGTAGGGCCTCCTTTTGCGCCCAATACAGCATCTATTCGTCTTGGGAATGACAGATACAAGTCCTGCACAGTGGCCAGGGGGATTTTGAGCCATTATTCTTTTATTCTAGTAGAATAGTGTCCAGGTCACTACAGGATGGTGGAGGAAAATGTTTCCTGACTCGCTCCTCCAAAATACCCCAAAGTGGCTCAATAATATTTAAATCTGGTGACTATGCAGGCCATGGGAGATGTCCAACTTCACTTTTATGTTCATCAAGCCACTCTGTCACCAGTCTTGCTTTGTGTATTGGTGCGTTATCACCCTGATACACGGCACTGCCTTCAGATACAATGTTTGAACCATTGGGTGCACATGGTCCTCCAGAATGGTTTGGTAGTCCTTGGCAGTGACGCACTCATCTGGTATTGGGCCTAGGGAATGCCATGATATTGCAGCCGAAACCATCCCTGATGCAACAGTATGGGTGGTACGCTTCTTTGGGGCTTCTCCACACCATAACTGTAGGGTTAAGGGCCTTGTTTAATGGCCCAACAGGGGCAACTTGGTGGTGCTGGGGTTGAACCTGAGACCTTCTAAACCAAAAACCACCTTTAAGTCCAATTCCGTAACCACTGAGCTAACCCTGCCTGTTGTGCTTGCTCTCCACCCTAAATTTGATAATGATGTACTTGCTCTGTACCCTAGCTTCAAATACCTTTTGCTGTTGGAACCACCTAGCTTTAAAGACTTTGTGCTGGTGGTAATCTCTTCCCTAGAGCACATAAAGTGTCCCCTTAAGCTCCAAGCTTCAGTCACAATCCCATGAAACAGTCCCTTTTGTTCCTGGCCCATTTCTGGTCTAGTGCCTGTGCCAAGTCCTGGCTTAATGCCTGTCTTAAACTTGAAGCCCTAGCCATAAATAAGTGCTTGCCCAAACCCTATGTTACTTTTCATTCCAGTTTCCTAGCTCAGTTTATAGTTCATGTCCTGCCCTAACACCGAGGCTTGGTCTCTGCCCAATCATAAAGGGATACTTTTAACCTGTCTTTAGATAAATGATAACAAACTATAACAATTTCAGATACAGTATATCTTTCTCCATATTTTATGCTGCAAATGCTAACCTATGTGCATCTACTGTATTCATTGAAGAAAATGAAACATCACTGCATGTGAGACTCTCTAAAATTTTGGCACACTGATATACTGTACCAGGTTTTCTGCTTTTTCTTTAACTAAGTGCTAGTGTTAATAATTATAGTGCAGATGAACCTTTGAATACACTTCATTATTCCAGAGGAGAAAATATATCTTAAATAAAGTGGAGATTAGACTGGAGTGTAAACAATGACATTGGTAACGATACAGCGCTTCGGTTTTAGGAAGCCGCAGTAATTACAGATCAGCTCTATTGTGATGACAGGAAATTTAATTCATCCAGCTGCAGTCTCGTCTACAAGAGGAAGCATATTCACTGAACCCAGTGTTGGGCTTTCTGCAGAACCTTTTGGTGTAGTGGTGGTGTGTGTGTGTGTGTGTGTGTGTGTGTGTGTGTGTGTGTGTGTGTGTGTGTGTGTAACGCTACAATAGAAAATAGTGTAGAAATGGTGTGTGAAGATATAGTGTGTGTATTCATGTATATGCCAATCTCATGCAGGGCGGATGCTTCATCCATGCGGAGGTGTTCACGCTCTGTAAAGCAGATAACGCCCCCTCACTGTCTGAGGGCTGATGGAAAAAATGCATTATTGGCCTCAGAACAGAAAGGCAGACAACAAATAGAAAGGGGTGGGGGGTGGGGGTTGCTCCACCTCCTCCTCATGAATATTTTAATTGGCAGTGTTATCGCTGATGATTACTAAGTATAGCCCTGGGGCTTCACACTAATGTAGCGGAAAAAGGAGGGACCCATGAGAGCTTTTAAAGCTGTTTGTGTATATGTGTGTGTGTGTGTGTGTGTGTGTGTCAGCAAAATCCATACTATACTTTACGATTACATACCCTGTGATATTAAGTAATCTTCACTATTGTTTACTCTTAACTATTACATATGATTTAGTATTTATTTCCATATCACTTTTTACAGGATTCTGGGAAGCATGGTGCCTATCCCAAGAGTATTCCCTTCAGGACTCTACACAGTACTCTATACATTTCACTACACTTCAGCACCCTCCACACTACAGTATTCCCAACTCTTCTGTACTTTATTCATTACAGTATTCCCTACACTCCAGCACCCTCCACACTACAATATTCCCTACTCTTCCATACTCTCCACACTACTGTATTACTTACACTTCAGCACCATCCACACTACAGTATTCCCAACACTTCTGTACCCTCCACACTACAGTATTCCCTACACTTCAGCACCCTCCACACTGCAGTATTCCCAATACTTCTGTACTTTATTCATTACAGTATTCCCAACACTTCTGTACTTTATTCATTACAGTATTCCCTACACTTCAGCACCCTCCACACTACAGTATTCCCAACACTTCTGTACCCTCCACACTACAGTATTCCCAATACTTCTGTACTTTATTCATTACAGTATTCCCTACACTTCTGTACCCTCCACATTACAGTATTCCCTACTGACAGCACCCTCCACACTACAGTATTCCCAACACTTCTGTACTTTATTCATTACAGTATTCCCTACACTTCTGCACCCTCCACACTACAATATTCCCTACTCTTCCATACTCTCCACACTACTGTATTACCTACACTTCAGTACTTTCCACATTACAGTATTCCCAACACTTTACCTCCCTTCACACTACACTTTGTGTTTTCTATATTTATTATTAGTCACTTTGTGTAAGATGCTGTTTCATCTGTTTATTATTATCACAGATTGTCTAAATTCCCATAGATGTCCATGAGAAGATTAGTATCAGAGCTGCTGTTACACAAAATTAATCAACACTTTCTGATCAAGATGATCACTTCACCCAGCAGCTCCGTACTATAAACACAGTACCTGCTTTTTATTGCTCTGAAAGCATGAGAAAGTCTATGAAAGAATCTTCAGTAAAAGTGCTATTGGCTTACAAGCCGAGGATTTTGTTTCACTCACTGAAAGGCACCCTTGGGAGCATTTCCTCCCAGGCCTTGCTTCAGTGATGTCACATGAGACGTGCAGTTTAATCGTGACAAATATTTATTTATTTTTTATTTTTTTGATGTCACGATGTAAATTGAAGTTGCATTCGAGTCTGACTCATCATTCAGCGTCACAGAAACTCTGCGTCTCATTGTGTCCCTTCATAAAGACGTGACTCCCTCATCTCCACCGACATGCTAATTACGGGCTTTATTCGGCTGCGAATTGGGGCTGATAGTCCTATTAAGGAGGGGGGCAAATACGTATATCCTTAATCCCCTCCCTTTTTTTTTTGTGTTGTTGTTAAGAGCAGCATGGTGAATCATGGCAGAGGAGATTAAACTCCGAATGGGGTTTGAGTAATCGCACGAGTGTGTGGTGCATAGCGAGCACAAACCAGAAAGATGAACACAAAGAAAGAGGGGGACAGTAATTGCTCCTGAGGCTTAATGATACAGATGCACCGTGCCCGCTTCAGCACTTAAGAAGTGCTCTACTTAACATAATGTAAAACAAAAAAAGTAGAACATGCTAATGATAAAAGAAGGTTCTCTCTCTCTCTCTCTCTCAGTCAAGGGTGGATGAATCACAGAGTTCAGAACAATGTCTTGTCTCGGTTCCTTGTTTTCAAACATACAAAATCCTTGGCGTAAAGCTTCATTTGTCTATAAAATACTGAAAGCAAATAAGCAGCAAGCATGCTCAGATTCCAATTTGTGCTTTCCTGAGCACAATGAGCAGAGATGGAGGCGTAATGGAAAGATCTCCTCCTCCTCCTCCTCCTCCTCCTGCTCTGTATACACTCTCTCTCTCTCTCTCTCTCTCTCTCTCTCTCTCTCTCTCTCTTCCCCTCCATGTGCATTAACAAAAGGAAGTAAAGCAGCATCAAATTAGCATCGGAGTAGCATCCGAGTTAATAGCTCTGACTGCATGAAAAAAAAAAAAAACACCACTTTCCCATACAAACACACATATATATACACATGCACATGCGCGTGCGCGCACACACACACAGCTGCCTTTATTAAGGCACCAATTTAACTACTCACCAAAGTCAACCAGCTTGATCCCCCCCTGAGTGGTCAGGAGGATGTTGTTCCCTTTTATATCTCGATGGATGGTTTTATTCTCGTGTAAATGATGCAGGCCCTGAACAAAACACACACAACACGAATCCTGAGTGAAAGCTGAAAGACTAGCAACATCCATAGAAAGTCTAATGACTCACTATTAACACAATATTTTTGAGAGTGGGATTTTTTTTTTTCTTCTGTTGAAAGCATCAGTCATGAATAACGGACTTCTTTATAGAATTGTGACTATGCAGGGAGCATGCACTGGCATTCAGAATGCTCATCTCTGTCTGTCTGTCTGTCTGTCTATCGCCATAACACTAATACCACCGATAAGCGAATTGAATAACACTAACTACTCTGTGTCTGTAGGGACCAAAGGCCCCAAAAGCATCCGGTTCAATCCCACAGAAAAGCCAATGGAGCACAAATACCTGAAAACAGTAAATGCTGGCCATGATAAAAAACTATCAGAACACTCAATGCATCACAGCCAGCCTGTCACATGTGGGGCTTAGCAGGAAAAGATTTTATGTTTGTTGACACCCGCCTCCAAATTCCGCAGAACTCAATTCGATTAAGCATCCATGGGATGCGCCAGACACACACATCCGATTCATGGAGGCCCCAACAACAATCCACCACTAACATCTCATAGTCATATTTATTTATCTGTTCATCATGTAGCCTTATCTGCATTGACTTTCATTACCTCGGTCTTGCATTACTCACTTTTGCGCTGCTGTCACTTTCATTTGCTAAAACTTGGTTGCATCTCAATTTTGCACTAGTCTGTCCACTAATATACATCCTCATTTATTTATTTGTACATATTTATTTCATTCTTTTTATATATTGATATACATTATATTGATATTGATATACATTGATATACATATATGTGTAT
>JAOVVA010000048.1:6444922-6457422 GCA_028565275.1 Leiocassis micropogon | reverse complement strand
TCCAAGAAGCCAAATCTGTATTATAATTTGAATTAGAAAACATTTTGCCATTCAGCTTTCACACTTTATCATATTTATTTGACGATAACGCAAGAATAAATGCAAAATGATCCCCCAGTGCTATCACGGTTCAGTGAATAACTGTGGTTAAGCATTTAGGAAGCCCTTTTTCGATTAAGAAAACCTTTTATAGACCTGCAATCAAGACATGGCAAAGGTTCAGCTTTGAACGCTTTAAAACAAAGCTGGCTCTCG
This sequence comes from Leiocassis micropogon, assembly GCA_028565275.1. Lineage (NCBI taxonomy): Eukaryota > Metazoa > Chordata > Actinopteri > Siluriformes > Bagridae > Leiocassis > Leiocassis micropogon. The sequence continues at coordinate 6,457,167 of JAOVVA010000048.1, read as the reverse complement.
GGAGAGGCCGCTCGAACCCACATTTATCATCGGAGCGGAAAGAAAAGGTGAAATGTTGTCAGGGTAGAGAAACATGTGCGTGCACGTGTGTGTGTGTGTGTGTGTGTGTGTGTGTGTATTCCCAAAGACGCAGGGGTCTTTTCTGTGCTTTGGTTTGCAGCGTGCCTGCAGGGCTCTGTGCCACTCCTGCCTTCCTGTTCCACCACCGTGTACAAAGAAGTTAATTGATCTAACAGCAGGGAAGAACAAATTGCCCTGTTATGCTCACAGCTCAAAAAACACTAGAGTTTCTGAAAACAAAGTATCAATCAGAAGAACAGGGAGGAAAGTCGCCTATATTCCAAGGCTTTCTGCAAGCGCTCGGACAGTGGATTGGTTCAATAACCGACATCTTTTCATAGCTGCAGCACTGAACGTTGCACATTTGAACTGAATCACAGCTTAGGAAATTTTTGTGGTGGAGTGACACAGCAGTGTCTGTTTTTCTTTATTAATATGTTTTCAGTAATTTTGCAGAGGTCTTGAGGCCTCTCATCTGTTCCAACCACTCAGAATTCAGCATCAGCTGTATACAGATTACCGACCTGACCATCTGCACCTGTTTCTCACTGGTCCATGCCAATTCATAGGTCTCTTAACAGACAAAAAACATTCTTCTGAGGCCATGTCCACACGTAGCCGGGTATTTTTCGAAAACAGAGATTTTTTCCACCTCGCTTTAAAAAAAATATATAATTCTGTCCACACGACCTACGTTTTAAAAATCTTTGTCCACATAAAAACGCAAAACGCCCTGTTAAGTGCTGTTAAGAGCCTCCCTAATCAACAGGGGGCCAATCAGATGCCTAGACAAAACACCATTACCGGCTGCACTTTGTAGAAGTCCGACCGGGTCTCGTCCAAAACCGCCATCGCTGACTGCGTGGTCTGTGTCTTCGGAGTTCTGTATGTAGCAGCAGTGAGCTTCATAGTACATTCAGGCACCTCTGTTCGTTAACTTAATATGTGAGTAATCTGTGTGTTTGTACACACATATATAAAAAGTCCAGTAAGCAACGTTGACACAGTCACTAATTTACTATACATACTGTAAGTCCACCTTTGCACAAAATATCCTCATTAAGAAAGCTGTCATCAAATCACGCAGACTAGCACACAGACGATGACCTCATCAGCACACTAGGTGACGTTACAACAAGACAAAAACACTGAATAAAACTAAGTTTTCACTTTGGAAGGAGTTTTATAAAAGCTCTGTTTTCAGCGACCAAAATTGCGTTTGCATGTGGACGAAAGGCCAAAACATAGAGAAAAATCTCAGTTTTTCAAAATACCCTGAAACTGCTCCGGGGCAGAGACTGGAATGAAAAATAAGAGACAAAAAGCCCTTCAGGAAGCCTGGAGAACACAAGAAAGTCCGGCTCTTTGGAAGCAAAGTATGAAGAAATGATGGGAGCTCAATTTGTTTGGCACAGTACTGTATTTTTATTTGTTAGGGGATCAGAGAAGCGTGTTTCTGAAACCACAGCTTTTTCATTTGAGCGATACTCCAGTTTGTATTTTATATTCGGTCACATCTGAAACACTTCTTATAAGCCATCGGTGCAGCTCCTCTCCGCCACACTTATCACTCCAGATTAACTTCCTGAGGCTTCAGGCGTGTTATTAGTGTCATCTTCAGACAGTCATCAACATCATTCCTTACTCACAGTTAGAGACTCAGGGCTAATTCTCCCATGATGCTCTGCACCTGCTGCAGGTCTGTTTACACTGACTAGAAGACACAAATCTGCTTTTAATATTACAGTCAAAAGTTTGGACACACCTTCTCCTTAAGTGTGAAGACATCCAAACTATGAAATAACATGTATGGAATAACTCAGTAACCAAGAAAGTATTAAACAAACCCGGAATATGTTTTTGATTTAACATTGTTTAAAGAGGCTACGCTTAACTTTGATGACAGCTTGGCCCGCTTATGGCATTCTCTCATCAGATTGATGCAGTAGTCACCTGGAATTGTTTTCAATTCACAGGTGTGCCTTATTAATATTTTGTCTTGCATTCTTAATATCCTTTAGACAATTGTCTTGTGCAGAGGAAGGGTGTGGTCAATAGCCTGTACAGCTGAGTCTTTGGCAATCTTTACACGACAACTCAAGACGTATCTGTTTCTTCAGTGCTTGGACTAATTCCACCACCAAAAACAAATCCAAAAAATCCACTTCCCAACAGTGCTTGACTGATGGCACTTAGTTAGTAACCTAGTAACCCAGTGTAAGTATCTATCCGATGACGGAAACTTGGATAAGAGCACCTGCCGAATGCCTTAATGTAAATGTAAATAGCCCTATTAGTGCTACTACAAGTACTGTACAAATCCATATTATGGCAAGAAACACCCAGTTATGTAAAAATAAAGGCGGTGCATCATTACTTTAACAAATGAAGGGCAGTCCATCCAAAAGATCTTAAGAACTTTAGATGTATCCCCAAGTGCAATTGCCAAAAAACATCAAAACTGGCTCTTGTGAGGACCGTCCTAGGATGCTTCTCGGAGTTCAAGCGGCTGACATACTGTATTTCAACATTCACTGTTCAGAGGAGAGTGCGCAAGTTAGGCTTTCCTGGTTGAATTTCAGCAAAGAAACCATTACTTTGAAAGAACAACATGAATGAGAGACTTTCTTGAACAATTTCAGAACAGCTGACCTTAAAAAACAAAAACAGGGTTTCTACAGGGTTGGTGAAAAGTAAGTAGGCATTAAAAATTGGTAATAAAGTCCATATTTCTAATACAAATGTATTGAAACAAATTGTACATGTACTTCATTATTAACTGCAGTGGGCCCCAAGCTACCTTGGCCGGGATCGACATTCACTGATCATCTGCAGCATTGAAATGTTTTACTAAGGCTAAGAGTCTCATCACTGTACTGTGCTTGAAGTCTTCTATGAATGTCAAACAGCTTCAACTTCTTCATCCACATTACAAGTCCTAGTTTGACTTGAATGCTCCAGTTTGACGTGAACGTCTCCCAGTGGGTGGGTGGAAGAATACTGCGTAACAAAAGAATAAACTGATCTACTCTACAAATTATTCTCAAATCTAGCATTGTGCTAAATATTTTAATTTGAAAGATAATTAGAACCTGGTTAAAATGCTGTTTGTTGGTATCAAAACAACAAATCATTACCAGATCAGCAAAGACAATGTTGGCCATTTTGTAGAAAGGATTTATCGAAAAACATAGTGTTCTGTGTTTTTATTTATTTTTTTGCTGCACTACTGCTCACTCTTCCCTTTAAGCAGGGTCAGCAGGTCCTAATTACACACTAGAAGAAAAATCAGTGCTCTTATTATTCTGGGGTAAAATCAAAAGCACACGCAAATTTATTCCTGCACTATTTGCTTGAACTTGGAAAATAACAGAAATGGCTTATTAATAAGGAAACATCAAACACAACACTCAAGCAGCCACAATGCCAATTTTCAATTTGAATCTAGTTGTGAATGCACTGAGAAAGCCATTAGCGTCAAGCAACAAATAAACAGGAAATCTTGTTCCAGTAACGAAGTGTTACACCTACGAGTCTGCTGTGGTCATTACCGATGTAATATTGGGCTTATACGGATGACTTTTGCACAACATCACCGTTCTTTGAAGTGAGGGCGAAGAGTCGGGGCCCTTAAAGGCAGAGGCGCTGCCAAAAGCAGATGAAAGCTCCAGGATCTCTCTCTCTCTCTCTCTAATTAGAAGGAAGAGTATAAAGGACACAGACAGACAGACGCACAATCAGCGCTGCAGCTGATCAGGAGCCAACAAAGCCAAGAGCGCAATTTAGCACCGGCCCTCTGTGTAATCACCCAGAAACATTCTGAAATATGGAAAATTATAGTTCAGACAAGAGGGGAGGACGGTAACCATGGCAATTTAACCCCTTTCATTATGTCACATCCCCCCCCTCCATCTTTGTCACGTCTCAGTTGCTAAACTGCAGCCAGTTTGAGTTGCTGAGTTTGGGTTTTGCATTGGGGAGAATTTGCATTAAGACATGCAAAGCTCTTTCAGAAAGAAAAAAAGAAAAAGAAAAAAAAAAAACACCTTGAGCTTGACCGTTTCTGTAATACTTACAAAAGGAAAACATCATGATTTGACATTAACAAATAGTAAACACAATGACTGAAAACACACTCAGGCTAACGCACTGTTTCCTTCGGTCTGATCTTTCATTAGCTTGATTTTTTCATTTTTTTATTCATGAACATGGTAAAGACTGTCGCTTTAAAGCTTCCTCCACCTCACCAGCCCACCCCAAGCACAGGCAGATGGGTTTGGTGTCCCACTTTCACTGAACCTGAGCTAATCGAAACAGGCAGCTCCACTGCACCAAAGTGTCACAACTGCATGAAAAGATCATCACATTTATACTAATATTTCTACCTCCATAGACATTTATTGAGTAATACTGTTTTAGAACGGTTAACGTAAATACATATTTTTAAACATTAAACTTGTTTGTTTGTTTTGACTTTGACTTTAGAGCTTACCCAGACAAAACAATCCATAAGTACAGTATTTGTGTGTACGCTGCCTGGTACAGAAATGTACACACTAATGTTTCATTTAGCTTTGATTAAAGCACTGGTGTTCAGTTCATGTGTGAAAAAAAAAAAAGCTCTGGAATATGGCATCAGGGAGGAAAATCTCCATAGATGTGATAACCTGGTCATTCAGTACATTCAGCTGACTTCATTTTATTTCCACATAACGTTGCTGAGTCTAGACCTGAGGAACTGAAGCAACTCCAGATCATAACACTGTCTCCAGAGGCTTGTACTGTGGACACTACGCGTGATGGGTACATCGCTTTTCGCTTCTTACCCTGACACGGCCATTGCTCGGGAATAGGGTTAATGTGGGTAGTGTGTGTGTGTGTGTGTGTGTGTGTGTGTGTGTGTGTGTGTGTGTGTGTGTGCCCCGTTAAATGTAAAACTCTTATTTAACATTTTATTTTCCTGCAGCATACTGACCCAGTGACTGAACTTTTCTGATTTGTTTTCCTGCCACTCAGTCTTTCATTCTGTAACCATCTCGTCTTTTTCACACGTCCCATGAGGTGACATGAGTATCCTCATTTTCATTTTAAGACTCAAGTCATTAGTTCAGTAATAAACACACAACTTAATGCTTCATGTAAAACAAGACAACCTCCTCATGCAAACACAGCGTCCTTTCTGTCTCTGACTCACTGAGATAGAAACAGGTAAGCGTGAGAGATCCAAGGTCAGGGACACTAAAACACACTAATGGGTGTAATGGTTAAAGAACATGGTGTTGGCCTCGATTGCCCTTTATTTCTCTGATACCAAACCTGTGGCATTTCCAAATGCCTCAGGAGGAAGTGAAATATAAAACATGGTGAACTCAGGAGCGAGGTTTTCTCACCACCGAGTAAGAACGACCAGCTGCACAGTAACCTTGCAAAGGAAATACAAACACTGCTACATAACTGTGGTGTTATTTTGGTAAAGGTAATTGCAGTTCCAACACTGTCATTACAACCAATAATAATAATATTAATAATAATAAGCAGAATATACTGTACTGTGATATAAGGTTTAACACAGGCCTAATGATAAGGCACAAAAATAGATAAGAAATAAACACTTCAGGTCGACATTATAGGAAAATAATCAATGGCGATATAACAAACCGAGTTAATCTTACCACCAAAATTTTATTATTTTCTAAAACAGCATATCCTAATGTGTTTTACTTCTCTTAAAGCACAGCAATTTGCAAAAAAAAATTCCTTTTTTATTTATCAGAAGATGTTTTCTTTGTACTTTTATCCATTTACACTTACATTTATTTATTGATTGATTTTTTTTATTCACTGTTATAGGAGCTTTAAACATTTACTCACTCAACAGCCTCAGTATTTGTTTCTTCTTCTTAAACTTAATCAGGAAAGAAACCCAGCTCATCCTGTTCCAGAAAAACCACAATGCATTTGAAACTGTCCTACCTGATTGTTACAGTACAAAGTGATGAACTTCTTTGTCTATCACATTCCATGGTCATTTGGATTAGAAGGCTGGATCAACAACTTTGAACTCTTTGCCTGCTAAGACAAATAAGCGGGCTTATATATTCTGATTTTGTATGGTAGCCAGCATTGATCTATTTTCAGCAATTTGCGCTACATAGGCTTTTCTGTGAGATCAGACTGGACGAGCTGACCCTTAGATATGGTATAGATGAGCCTTGGGTGCTCATGGTCCTGGCTCAAGTTTACTGGTATATAATTGATAAAACTATGTTATGGCTGATTGCGTTAGCACTTATTTTGATGGCAGGCCTGGAGCCTATCCCAGGGAACTTGGGGCACTAGGATGGGGTGCAAAGGTACTGCAGGGCACAAACACGTTAGCCTAATCTGCATGTCGTTGGAATACCCGAAGGACACCGACTAAGCACAGAAAAAGCGAACTCTATGCATACAGACACGAAGCAGGAATCGAACCCTCATCCATGGAAATGGTTACGCATTGGAACAGGCACATGATATAGATGCTACTGGGTCTGGCTCTTACAGACACTATAAATATATTATAGCTACCGCATTTTACTGCACCTCAATTTATGTTTTTTTATTTTTTTAATTATTATTCACTAAGTATATTGAGCTAATTAACTTGTATTATTGGTCAAGCTTTGTGTGTGTGTGTGTGTGTGTGTGTGTGTGTGTGTGTGTGTGTGTGTGTGTGTGTTATTTGGTTACACTAGCTACCATTATATTAGCTGCTATGGCTCCCAATCCAATTCCAAATCCATTCCCCGCCCCCCTGCTGCCATTCACACACATATACACACACTCAGATCTACATATTCCTTTGGCTGGCAACAATGCAGTGATTTATTATTAACAAATTAAGTTATCATGTACTTAATTGATGCTTCGTTAAATGCCAAATGAACATATATGAATATTCACATAAATTAGCATAAATCATATCGCAGCATGTTATAAAGTACTGTCATACTTTTCTGGACATTCCCAGAATTCCCACCTCATCTCCAGATAAACTCTGACCCCTGAAGGGCGCTCTGCACCCAGTGTGTTTTTGTTTGGTGCTTGGGACTTTTATTTCTACCTGAGCATTAACTGGTTTCCAATTATTCACAGATGTTTAGCATTGTCCTGATCACCTCCTTTATTTAAGCTTCAGTCGATTATATCGTGTTTTTATATCGTTCCTGATCTGATCTGTTTTTCTGGTCCTGTGTTCAAACTGGTTTTGGTTCTCGTGTTTAGTTTTCCTTATTAAATGTCTCTATGACAACAGAGGGTAAAAGGCGAAGACCATCAACAGTTGCTCTGTGCCATCCAGCAGAATGGACACATGCCATCCTGCACCTTTAGCGCTTCATGCATGGGAATTCTTCCTGGAGGAAGGAGAAGGGCTCAAAAGACAACCTGCTCAGCTTGAGATAGAGGTGACCCAGAGATGACCCAGTTTCAACACAATTTAAGGCCGCCTTTTTCAGAGCTTTCCCTGTTAGCCCAGTTAGCTCTGTTAGGCCCAAGGCCCTGTCTGTTTTGTGAACTTGATACTCTTGCTAGATCTGAGAGCACTGTTCTATGTTCTGACAGCCTGGAAAACCCAACGTTGCCTTTCAAAGAGCCATGCACCGCCTGGGCCCTGCCATAAATCGTTCCCAGCCCTGTTTCAGCAAGAGACTGCACCCCCTCTGCCTAGTATAGCAGTGTTATCGGCGCCAAGGATATGCTGCTGTTTCTTTTGGCAGTATTAGAGAGCCATACACTGCTTCCAACACCTACTTGGTGAGACATCATTCTCACTCTGCCCTCCCTGTTTAAGGATTTGATGCTCACTCTGCCACCTGTGTTTGAAGACTTAGTGTCTGCTCTTGAGGAATTCACATCTGCTCTGCCTCCTGGGTTTTAGGTCTTTCTGTCTGTTCCACCTCCTGGGTCCCCAATTTCTGTTCACACAAACCTGTTTCAAACCTTACATGCTGATTAAGATGGGGGTATAGGCCAGAATTTAGATGTGATTACAAATAATACAGAAGAAACAAGCCTGTTAACACAAATACGCATTCCGTGTGTGACCAGGAGTAAAAGTTTTTATCTATTACCTGTGCTTTACATAACTAGTCAAAGTTAACCTGTAAGAGTATGGACTTTGTGGTCACTCATGTTGAGAATTCTATTCACAGTGCAACATTCTCATTACACCAAAGTCTCCATAACTTTAGACATATAATACACCATGCACCAGGCTTTGAGTACTTGAGCTAAAGTGAGGAAATGCATGATGTTTTACCTCGAGCGCCAACCATAGCTGGTCTCCATTTTTAGGATCCTTCTTGTAGAACATTCCGAAAAACTTCACCACATTGGGATGATCAGAGAGCGCTTTCAGAATGTTGTACTCTGCCTCGATCTCCTCATCGATATCCTGAAACAAGAGCAAGGTGTGAGAGACAACTCTCAAGATTAGAGAGTACAAGTACAATAGATATCAAAATAATTACACCCTGTAGATTTTGTATTTTTGCCCACTTTCAAAGAAATAAAGTGTCTATAGTTATCATAATGTTATTTTAAAAGATAGAGATAGAATATGAATCAAAAATCCAGGAGGAGCTTGTGAATGACCTCAACGCAGTTGCGACCACAGTCACCAAACAAACCATTGTTAACACAATACGCTACCATGGATTGAAATCCTTCAGCAATGCAAGGTCCCCCTTCTCAAAAAGGCACATATACAGGCCCATCTGAAGTTTGCCAATGAACAGAAAAGGATTCGGAGAAAGTGCTGTGGTCAGATGGGACCAAACTTGAGCTCTTTGGCATAAACTCGACTTGCCATTCTTGAAAGAAGAAAAATGCTGACTATGACCCTAAGAAAACCATCCCTGCAGTCAAGCATGGCAGTGGAAACATCATGCTTTGTGGCTGTTTCTCTGCCAAAGGTACAGGCCGACTTTGCCGCATCGAGGGGCCAATGGATATGTATTGTACAATTTGGGATGGGAACTTTCTGAAAATGAATGGTGGAAAGCTTTTGCATTACTTTTGGTACAGCACTTGTATTATTAATTAACGGCATAGTAATAGTAACACTGCATCTAGCGCAAAGTAAACATTTTCTATTCATTTATTATGTTCTTACAACAGCATGACCCCAAGTGCTTTCCTCTTAACATGATTGTATTAACCAGTCAGTGCATCATGGCTCTCATTGTTGTATTAAATTCAGGGCGTCATGGCCACCGGATGAGTGCCTGATTGCAAAAAAATCCTGAAGCAGCATCATAACATCCTAAAAGCACTCACCTATTTAACCATCATGTGTATTAAGTGTTAATTAAAATCATACAAAACTGACTGAAGAGTGTCTCTTACCAAACAGAAGCCTTTCTAATGGTTTAATAGAAACTCTCCAATATACAGGGTAAGCAAATCAAACGCACCTGTTTCAGAAAATATTTAACATCCACATTAAACGTGTGTGTGTGTGTGTGTGTATCAATCTCATTTCTGCTACGGTCAGAATGACATTTAAAGTCAATTCTTGTTGTTAAGTCATAACAAAAAAAACACTTGCAGCCACATCTCTATGGAGATCCGGTATGAATAATAACAGATTGAATAATAAATTAATATACAAACAGTGTAATGAAGTACAATGTGACCTTCAGTATGATGCACGCTCTGTTTAATAAAACTCTTGTTTCTAGTGCTGAAATAAATAATTCACTGCAGCAACAAAGCTGACTTCACACAACATACACACATTACCATGGGCTTTACGACACACCCACTGGCTTTTAACTTACCGATTTAATTAGACTAGCTGGTTGATTAACTTAATAAAATGATTAAGTTAAAACGTGAATTGGTTTATGGTGTAGACTAGTTTAATGTATTGATTAACTTGGTGGGTGAACTTCCTCTGCATGTAGATTAATTTATCAGTTAACTTGGTGAATGAACCTTAGGTTTCTGTGAACTTACTTGACTTGTGAATTCAAATTACCTTTTTTTTAATTCAGATTAATTAACATCACAGATTAAGTTAGTTTGTGAATCAATTTATAAAGCTAATTTATATACCAATTCAAATTGTAAATTAAAGTAGCTAGTGAATTAACTTACCCGTTAAGTTATCTTAGTATACTGTATGATGGATGTAGATTAAGTTATTTCGTGAATAATTGAGCTTGTAGATTAAGTTAGCTAATGCATTAATTTAGCATTTGCATTAATTTATTTTTTTTATTAAATCAGCTTGTAGACTAGGAGCTAGCTAGTCAATTAGCATTTCAATTAACATAATTTGAAGATTAAGGTAGATTTAAAATAATGTACTGTATTTTGTAGATTAAGTTAATGAATTAACATACTGTAGCATTTGAATTTACTTAGCTTGTATATTAATTTAGCTTATATACTGAGTTATACAACTATTATACTGGTATAATGATGAACTATTCATTTAATCTAGAAAAAATTATTTAATTTAGCTTGTAGAATAGGGCAGTTTTTGAACTAATGTGGCTTATAGATTAAGTAAGCTTGAAGATTTAGCTTGTGAATGAAGTTAGCTTGTTAATTTAGTTTGTGAATTAATTTATTTTGTAGATTACGATATTTAGTAAATTAATTAAGCATTTTAATGAACTTAGATTAGTAATTTAGCTTGTAAATCAATTTAGCCAGTGAATTAACTTTTGAATTTATGTAATTTGTGAATTAAATTAGTTTGTTGTCTATCAGGTTATTGTGCTAATACCCTTGCAAATTAGCTTGTTACTGTACCTTTAACAGGATGTTGTTTTGTTGTTACTGCTAAAATCTGTTAGTATCTTATAGTTTCTTGTTTTAGTGTACTTATGGATGACTAATGAAGTGTAATACGTATAGTTCTGCACTCAGTTTATAGTAGTTGTGCATCATCTAAATAAAATTTGATGATGTTTTATTAGATTATGATCCTGATGTACAGATTATAGTGCAGCATTTCTGCATAACACATGTAATCTCCATAATGCAGATGAGCACACAAGAACCAAAACGCACGTGAATATCTGGGACGCAAAGATATCTTTAGCTGCAGAACATTAAATCTGACGTGGTTTATTAGAGTCCACCTGAGTCATGCTGCGTACAGCCGCAGTGACTGGACGCTTCTGCTTTTTAGACCTTAAAAGGGTGAACGAGGGGACTCTTAATGAGTACAAACAACACCTCTCCCCACCTACAGCTATTTCAACATGATTAAGCAGAGTTATATTCAGATACAGGGAGAGAGAGAGAGAGAGAGAGACTGCAGTGTATCTCATAGATTCCGGTGTGCTCTCCTTAAGATGACAAAATGACAGGCATAGAAAACGGCTATGACAGATTTAGTAGAATGTGAGAGGGACTAACACACCACAAGGAATACACACACACACACCCACACACACACGACTGAAACATATTTATACTGGGAGTACTCATTCTGTTAAAAAGTGGAAATGATTCTGTAAAGCAGAGTTTTTTTTTTGTTTTTTTTTTAATAGATTGTCTTGAGAAAAAACGTATAATGAGGAAATAAACAACCTTTGGGTTGTGCTGTTAAAGGAAAAGAATCAGTGTGATGTAGTGAAGCAGTGTTACTGTTCTAATAAACAAGGATTTAATTAATTTACCCATTACAGCCCATTAACAGCAAGTGTTTCATTTTGAGTCATTTTTAACTTGTTAAAGAACTACATATTGCATTGTTTTAGAGTGATACCTAGTGGCACGGTGGCTTAGTGGTTAGCACTGCGGCCTTGCACCTCCAAGGTCGAAGGTTTAATTCTTGCCTTGTGTCTGTCAGCATTCTGCTGTGCTTGGTTCGTTTCCTTCAGCTACTCTGGTTTCCTCCCACAGTCCAAAGACATGCAAATTCAGATAAATGGTATTTCCAAATTGCCCATTGTACAGCGGGGAAAAAAAGTATTTAGTCAGTCACCAATTGTGCAAGTTCTCCCACTTAAAACGATGATAAAGGCCTGTAATTTTCATCATAGGTATACCTCAACTATGAGAGACAAAATACGGCAAGAAAAAAAAATCCAGAAAATCACATTGTAAGATTTTTAAAGAATTTATTTGCAAATTATGGTGTAAAATAAGTATTTGGTCACCTACAAACAAGCAAGATTTCTGGC
>JAOVVA010000048.1:6419039-6439101 GCA_028565275.1 Leiocassis micropogon | reverse complement strand
ATTTTATTTATTTAACCTTTATTTAAATGAGAATCTCTTTTTCAAGGGAGACCTGGCCAAGACAGGCATAAAAACAAACACAGTTAAAGACAGAAAACACAAAACAGACAAAATTAGAACAAACTACCAAACAAGTACAGGGAACTTGCATAAAAACTCATGAAAGTGACCACATAGGTCTTCATCAGGGTGGCAGTGTCACCTATGGTGTGCCTTGGATTTGTTTTAAGGAGAATTGCATTTTTATTTTTTGAGACCAGATTATGCTGTGTGTGGCCTTTATCGATTACCAGCTTTATAAATGTTAGCTAATTAAAATCATTAAAAACAAACAAAAAAATATTTTACTTACTAAGGCGCTCTTATCCAGAACAACTTAAAAAAAATTTTTATCCCATTATACATCTGAGCAGTTGTGGGTCAAGGGTCGTGCTCAAGGGCCCAACAGGGTCAACTTGGTGGTTGTGGGGTTTGAACCTGGGACCTTCCGAACTGTAGTCTGATGCCCCTATCTTATATATACTGTATATAAAAGACAAACAGTGGATATACAAGTTGTTTGTTTTTACCAATTTTATTTCGTTAATATTTATAAAGCTGACAATCAGTAAAGGCCACACTGACCACACACAGCACAATCTGTTCTCCAAAAAAATGTTAGCAAAATTATATTGTACTTGTACTGTAAGTATTCTTATCATTATGCAATGTGACACTACTTCCTGTCCAGACCACACCCACTTCCGGGATCAACTTTGAGTACAGATACCGATATTCGTCACACTATATAGATACAGATACAGATAGCTGCATTGCATTACACCCCTAACAAACCACTGAAAAGTGAGCCCTAGCATGGTGTGTGCGTTTGTGTGTGCATGTGTGTGTGTGTGTGTGTGTTTACCTGAATGTATGTTAGTTTTTAATTTAAATGATTCATTCATTCAGTTCAGAACAAGTGAACAAGTGTTTCTTATTGACCAGGTTTCCACAGGTATGTGTGTGTGTGTGTGTGTGTGTAAGTGTGTGTTGGACATACAGTTCATACAGTATAAAATGCAAACTATTAGGTTAACAGAGCTAATATTTAACACATACACAGCTTCATACCACCAAAACAGCCTCATACCACCAAAACAGCCTCATACCACCAAAACATACTGTACCAAAAACCTGCTAAAAGAATTCCAAAGTTCTCTCGTACCTGTTGTCTCCTGAAGTCATGTCTCCCTGCTTCACTCTGTCACCACGCACACACTGTACACATCCTCAGAGAGAGACACCACCTCTGATGATGCAAAATTCCCTAAAGCAGACAAATTTTATTCTGGAAAGAAACTGCTTGATTAAAAGCGTGGCCAACTCAGGTTGCTGAAGGAAACAGGATCCACGACAAGCCGAGAGAGAGAGAGAGAGAGAGAGAGAGAGAGAGAGAGAGAGCGAAAGAGAGAGAAAGGAGACCGGAGCTCGGCTAATCACAGCAACTCTCCAGGTTGAAGTTTCAGTTTAACATAGACATGCAAAGCAGGCCGGAGGGAGAGTAAACACACACGCGCACACACAGCCATACACATTCTCCCTAATGGGTTTAGCAATAACAACACAGACAAAACTTTCAAACTTATTCCTTATCTCAGCACAAACCGGTATCACGTACATATCACCCACATACTGTACGCTAAAACATCAGGTCTCATCAACTGTTTGTGTCCAAGATTTCCATCTTCAGTCAGCGTTTTATATCCCATATATATTAAAGTAAATTGCTTGTGTTTTTAATGCCAGTCGGCAGTTAATGTCAGAGCTGCTGTTATAGACAATAAAAGAAATAAGTCCAGGAAATACTGTAACCTCACTCCGTCGTGACAAGACACACAAGTCCCTGTGCAAAAGCATTTGTATAAGCGATGAGTAAATTATTATAAATGATCAGCAGTATGTAAATGATAAGGGCTTACCTGGCCATATGTAAAATGTTATAACTTATCCAGCAATATGCAAATAAGTGTGAATTCTAAGCAATATGGAAATGAATGTAAACTAATTATTAATATTTATTATTGCAGTTATTCTCTCTCTCTTTCAATAACTCGGCCCCCCCCCCCCCCCAAAAAAAAAAAATAATAAATAAATAAATAAATACAAATCCTTGACACTAGAGACTCCTTCCATGACTAATAATAACAACTTACTGACCATCTGCTCTAGGTGTAAACTGTTGCAGTAAAAACCACAACAAATTCAAATGTGATTTGTGATTCAGATTGTGGTAGAAACTGGAATCGGAATTGAGAATCGAATTTCTCATCGATGTTTGCTATCTAGCAAGCTAAAAGAAATAACTCACAGACTTTCATATTATTATCTACCAAGTGAATCCACAAAGTTGCTGTACAGTACATCCAGTATGAACTTACACACTGGGCGTGCCACAATCTACGGCATTAGGCACGCCCAAATCCTGGCAAAGGGTGTGTATTTGTTTAAAAGCAAATAATCTGGGCCAAACATGTGGCCAGGGGTCACCTCTATTATAAGTAACATTCCATTCTACGAGCAGATATTTAGTGAATTCTACATGAAATTGTGTGTTTGTAAATACTATTACTGCTTCGAACTGAAACTTATAACATACAACAATAAATTGGAATTCAAACTGCTTAAACTTAACATCACTCACAACATCAACAGTAACCTGAGTCGAATTTCTTTACTTTTAACCCTTAAAACGTGGCAAAAAAGTGGCACATAACCCTACCGGCAACACAGCATACAGTAGGTCAAGGATGTGCTTATATAGATGCCTTGCTGGTGTGTTTTAATAGTGAGGCTTTAGACATCAAACTGTGGATGTGTATGACATGAGAAAAATGTAGAACTCTCAAAATGAGTACATAGTATATATAAGTATGAGTATATATGAGTATGAGTATATAGTATAACAGCAAAACAAATAATGGCTAATATGCTCTGAGCTTTAAGGCCTATGTGAGTTATAACATTACCTGATGCAGTCATTCATACAACCTCACCAGCACATTTTCATAGCTGCCTACACTCTGCTCACGTCTGTCTCTACATGCTCATGCAGCGGCCCAGAGCAAAGCAAAGAGACCATACAGCTTCCTGCATGTGGTCGGATCACCTGCACTCCCAATGCATTATTCATAACAATCTGTAACACTATATGGTGTGAAATGTCACCGAGACCGGCCCCACGCTGGTACTGTAATCATCGCTCTGATGTCAACGTCTGTGTGAGATCACTGTGGGGAAAAAACAGCCGAAATTATACAGTTACATCATCTGGAAGATCAGGATTGTGTTCCAGTACTGCTCTCACTTTAAGACAACATATGCCCTGTTCTCCCTGTGCACATAACACAAGTAATGTTACTGATTGGTTCAAGCCTGAAGAGTTGTGCTGAATAGAATGGACGGAACAAATACTGTATATGTGGCAGGACTTTTACTTTCTGCACAAAAACTCAAGGAGTTCTTAAGTGAATTATGAATTTCTCTTCTTATTAAAACATTGAATTTGACCTTTCTCCCAATACTTTTGGGCACCATTGTATACACACACTCTATAGATCACTGAAATACATTTATACACAGAAAAATTAGTATTTACGTGCTATACAGTATACATAGTACACGTAGTATACGTACTGTATAGGAATTCCACATAAAGAGAAATTCAACACATTTAAAAAATTAAGTTACAGTTAAATTTACAAATAAAATGACATTTTCAATTTATATTTGAATGTATAAAATATTTAAAGTTTTTTAAACAATTAAAAGGGAGACAGAAATTATGTAAGCAATTTATAAATAAGCAGTAAAAATAAATAGTACTTTTTTAATCATATATAAATGTTTTTTTTCTAAGTTTTAAATAGTATCTATTTAAATATGAATAAATATTAATGAAAGGATTATAAATATTAAACCAAATACTATCAAATAGACTTTCAAGTAAACTATAAATAAATAAATAAATAAATAGCATTTGTGCAAAATTTTTATTTGCCAAGGTAAAACAAACAAATGTTTACAGTAAAAAAATATATATATTTTGTAAATATTTTATATTATTTATACTTCCATTTATGTTTTTAAAACCCCTTTTGCATTTTTGATTTGTTTATTGTATATAACGTTTAATTTGCTGCTCTAAGTTTTTATTAGCATTATTTTTATGCCAAAACGTTTATTTTTATTTTAAGTACCAAACTCATGCAGCCATTAGAGAATGTTAAATTTAGAATCATTAATTAGTATAGGTCTTGTCTATATTTGCCTTTAACTAACTGTCTTCGTAGTTATAATTTAAAAGAAACAAGTGTGTGTGTGTGTGTGTGTGTGTGTGTGTGTGCGTGTGTGTGTGATACACACCTCGATACAACATGTCAACAATGCACCATAGCACTTTACATAACAGGGTAGATTAGTGTGCTGAGGTTTCAGCTTACACATTTTCATGTGTGTGTTGTGTGTACAGTATTGTGTGTGTGTGTGTGTGTGTGTGTGTGTGTGTGGTGGGGGTACTTTAGTGGAAAGAGCTTAGTTTCAGCCAAGGTTGTATCAGAGTTCTACCTCTCTTGTTCTGGCTTACTGTGTGGAGCAGGCAGATGGTCCTGAGATTGCAGTCGCCTCCGAGCGTGTACGGATGAACACACACTTAATGTAGACCAAACACACTATGAACATATACTACATAAACTCAGCTGTTTATCTTAGATAAACATCTGGTGTGTCTGAATCAACCTTGTGCACTCGGACACACTGGAATGTACAAATTTCTTATGCGTTTTAACTGGTAGCAACTCTGACTTCCTTTCCATCTTAGATTAAAGGTTTTTAAATGAATTTAAAGTTGCATTTTTCAATATCTATAATGTTCTATAGATACAATATAAATGTAGTTTTAAGAAAGCTTTTGTTTGCTTTAGTGTTGTACAGTTTATCACGGTAGCTTTGTTTATTTCAGGTTTACTATACCCAAAAGTCCGTAAATATTGGAACAAAAATAAGTTACTGCCATTTGGCGTCTGTACACCGCCACATTCAATTTGAAAGATTTGACAAAGAAATGGGATATTTCTCACTGGCCAATTCTTTCAATCCAATAGAGCATGCTTTTCACTTACTGAAGACAAGACTGAAGGCAGAAAGACCCACAGACAAGCAGTAGCTGAAGACAGCTGCAGTAAAGGCCTGGGAAAGAATCTCAAGGGAGGAAACTCAGTATTTGGTCAAGTCCATGGGTTCCAGACTTCAGGCAGTCACTGACAGCAAAAGATCATCCAAGCTTTAAAGGCAATCCTTATGTTTGTAATTGTTAGGTTGTTCTGTTATTTATGAATCTCCCCCAAAATGTATAGGTGTTTGGGGAAAATGGCTGTTATTCCTGAATAGTTAATGGTTAATGTCAAACCCCTTGAATTAAAGCTGAAAGTCTTGACTTCACTCACATCTTGACTGTTTCTTTCATTTCAGATTCAAGGTAGTGGTGGTGTACAATGGACCAATGCCAAAAAGCTTATATTCATTCCAATATTTATGATCGCATGTCTACTGTTCATTTTTCTGGTCCTGAAATTATCTCCACCCCCCCCAGACTGTGTTCCTTTTTTTTCTTAAACATGTGCACTGTAATGGACATTCAATCATAATTGACCATCATGCTTTGCGGGGGGGGGGTTCTATGTGTTCACCCTGTTGGGGAAGGTTTTTTGGGTTGGTGGCTTCGGCCATGTTTGTGTGTGTTGACGGTGTGTTACCTCGTGCTAATCGTGCTAGTTCATGCGAAGGCTGAATGGTGTGGTTCTCGAGTGAATGTGCTTCCCATGCTGTACTGTGACTGTGTGCTGAATAAACTTCTCCCAGCCATTTGGATTGGGCAGCAATCAAGCTAACTTGTTCTCCAGGATCCTTCCAGCGGTAAAAACGCTACAATATAAAGCTTTAGTATTTAATACATACACATTCCAGAGATCCCCCCCACACACACACACACACTGCAATAGGGTTGCTGTCCAAACAATAAAGGTAGGCTAAGGGATGCAGGAAGCAGGATTTTCCAAATCAGGAAATGATCAAAACAAAGTCCCTGTGTTAAGTTATATTATACACTTTCTGAACCTCAGCTTGCCTGTAACACCAGTATTGAAATCAGTTTGATAAATCATTAGTGTGAGATGTGTGTTTACTGCCTTCTTTGACCATAGTAAAACACTAGGTCCATTATAAGCCTGGAACGCTGCATCCTAAATTGCCCTTATCTTCTCCTGTTGCTGTCTGACTGATGCGCTCAGTAAAAGCCATGCACTCAACACACTAATGATAGCAGCCAGTTAGTGGGATCTTCGTCACGCATGTCAGTTCGGCATTCTTTTTTTATTTTCTCTTATTTTTTTCGAGCCAGTGTGTTCAGTGTTTGTGAATTGGGCATGCATTAGTTCCCGAAGTTCTAGCAAAAGCTGAAATATTAATGGCTGCATCTCAATTTCACTGGCTTTTTATAAAGCTGAGCTCTTTAAGTAAGCTCCCTCGGTTCAGCTTTCACACTGTCACTGGTGTCACACACACACTCTGGTCTCCTGCTATTCCTCATTTTTTTCCCGTCCATCTCTCTTTGTCTTGGCACAGAGGAGATGAAATTGCTAATATCTCAGCCCTCTTTAGCGGCCCCCCATCCGTCAGCCGCTGATGGGCGGATCATAGCCAATCAATAACGCCGCATATGAAGCCATCCATGTCTGGCCTCACTAAGAGATCCACTTATCACGTGTCACTCTCTGTTCAGAGTGCTTCCTCAAAGCCCGGCGTAGATTCAGTGTTACTCCCTCATCTGGATCTCCAGGCTGGAGGTTGTGGTGCGCGAAAGTTCCTCATTTGCCGGTCTGCTGCTTTATAAATGGCTGTAATGACCATGTCGTACAGTACCTCTGGTTCAGGCTCCAGGAGCTCACAGACTAAATTAGACTCTATCGCATGTACTATAGATATAAATGACCCTTATTCACAATGCTGAGTCACACAGATCATCTCTTGATCACCTTTAATGACATTGCTTTCGTTACATTAATAGCTCTTTAAAAGTTTTTAATGAACAACTGAAGCAAAAACAAGATTTTTAAAGATTAGGGATTATTATAATTTTTTTAATGTAGTATAATGTGCAATTTATTCATTTTGATCATGAAGAAACTGAAAGGAGACACATTCTAATCTAATACAACATATATCAGAAAGATATTATTTATTTTTTTAGGGATAAAATTATAAATAAACATAAAGTATGTAGTATAAATAAATAGTATAATGCATGTGTGTGCATCCTAGGTCACCTTATTCTTTAAACTATAGTCATTTTATTTCTTAAAAGGAGATCAAATTTAATTCTCAAAGACATTGAAATATGCATAAATTTATAAATACAACAATATTAATAAAAAAGAAAAAAACAGTGTGCCGCAATTACCTACATGAGCTTTTTATCCTGATCAGATTCACAGTGGACTTGGATTCTATACACAGTATATAGTCTATATATTCACCTTGTACCTCCAGGGCTGGGGTTTTGTACTTGGTGGGTTTTCTCAAGATACTTCAGTTTCCTCCTACATTCTAAAGAGATATAGTGTAGTGTCTGATTGAGGGTTTGATTGGGCGGGGCTGTGTGCTGGCACCCCAACCATGGTGTATCCTGCCTTGTGTCCTAAGTTCACTGCGAAATGCTTCAGGCCCCTTATGAACCTCCTATACAGCAGGAAAAATGGTAACGATTATAAATAAATGGATCTGGGGTCAAGTGCTATTTTATAAACTGGTAAATAATAAGCATGAAACCAGTGCAACAACATTTTGACTTTCTCGAAACTGCTTGCCATTTTTCTAATTGTAATTGTTTTTCTCATTTTTCAATTTTTTAAAAATATGATTACATCAACAATACAAGCATGAAATCCTGCAGAGAAAATAAAGATCAACAACATTGAAATCACAAACTAAATATCAAACAAAATCGATTTTTAATAGCCCTGCACTTACCTACAGCTGTAAACAAGCCTCGGTCACTGACATGAAGCCCAGATCCTCATTTTGTGTAATTAAACACAAATGACAACAAAGTGCATCACCATGAGGAACGTCATCGAGAAAGTCAAAGAGATATCATACCAGAGAAGGTTTGATCATTTATAATTACCTGTTAATGATATCATAAATGTCCAGGCTTCAACTAGCCTTGTGCCTCTCATCATCGCTTCATCTGAAGCACTATGATGTTTCATGCTTGCCAGCTTCAAGAGTTGAACAAATACACAGAGGATAAAGAGAACAAATGACAGGCATGAGTATGTTCAGCTGATATCGGGGTGTAATTATTAATAGTCTTTATCAGAGATCACATGTTTTGATACATTCTGAAAGTTTGAGAAACAGTCAGAGAATAACGGTGAGCACCAGAGCATTGTGTAGAGTGAACTGGAAATTAGAAAAAAAGAATTGTGCACTGAGATGGAAAAAATAAACCAAAAATAAACTAAAAACATAAATCTTTAATTTAATCTTGTTGAAATATTATTTAACCAGTGAAATGCCAAAGTACAAGGCTGTATATGATGATGATGATGATGATGATGATGATTAGTGTTTTATTAATAAAATATATCCCAATTATCATATTTTACTACCAGCTGAATTAGAAATTATAAATACAATGACAGTGTGTTTATTCCACATTTAATTTGGCCCACATCAATCATGATGCTAACCACTCATGTGCATCTCTGAGCACATGCAAGCGGAAAGGGTGGATAGCGCTATTCCTCCAAATGTTAAGCTGATCCCTACAGTGTGTGAAGAAGCAGTTTTAAAAGATATGGTTGGCATATTTTTATATTTCTTTTAATATGTACTTTAAATAAGTATAAAATGTGGAGGTGTTGTATGTTGGAATGTTAGATAATGAAGGTATTTGGTGCTGTGTGTCGGGGTTGCCCCTGGCAGTGCGCTACTGCAAGCCCTGTAGGACTTTCATTGTTTTGTTTTGTTTTGTTTTGTTTTTTTCACTGGCTGCCCTCCATCGAGCAAGGACAAAAGTAGCTTGCTATTGAGCCGAACATTTGCAGAACTGCAGCGCTGGTGGTGCATGTGGTGGAGCGGGTGGATGCAGGACCTCCAAGATGAAGGAGCAGTACTTGCTACCCTGCCAGCTCAACTCCAGATGGAGGTTGTCAGGAAGACCTTTAATGCAGGGTCTTGACCAGAGTTTATTCTCATTTCTCCTTTCTGAAATGCACCCTGTTAGAACTGTAGTATGCTCTGGCAGAGGTATGTTCTGTTCTACCCAAGCTGTCCCTTGCACCACCTAAACCATGCCCTTGATTGATTAAACCCATGCCCTATTGCAGCCAGACACACCACTGTCTCTTTTCGGTTTCAGGACATCATACATGCAGTGCACCCCAGCCTCAGTGATTACATAATGAACTGGACTCCATATTAACTTAAAAAATTCAACTTTTACATTGAATTTCCAGCCTCCTAACACACAGTATGACTGCAGATCAATTCCTGCTATCCATTATCACCCAGATGAGGATGTTGAGTCTGGTTCCTCTCAAGGTTCCTTCTTCCTATTGCCATCTCAGGGAGTTTTTCCCTCAGCACCGTCGCTCTCGGCTTGCTCATCATGGACAATCTGATCATTGTGATTCATGCACGGTTTTTTATATTTCATACACATTTCCATAATTTTCTTTTGATTTTGTACAGCTGCTTTGCGACGATGACTATTGGTAAAAGCACTACATAAATAAAATTGAATTGAATTGAATTGAATTGAAATTACGTGTTCATGCCCAGCTACATTCTCATGTTCACACCCAGGTCCATTCCCATGCTCTCGCCCATACCCAGCCCTGGTTCTGTGTTCACACCCAGCTCTGTTCCTGTTTCAGCTCTGTCCTCAAGTCCAATGGCCCTGTACTAACTCCTAGCTTAACCACAGCCTTCCTCTCAAAAAGCCTAAGGAGAAAGTTTTCAGGGAGTTTTTAGGACCACCAATAGAAGCTTCAGAGTTATCCTTTTTGACTTTATGTTTGGTGGCTAGGAGGTTTAGGTTGAAATGGGTGTTCATCGTTCCTCTGATCACAGTATTGTAATGTTTCATAGGTGTGGTCAGTTAGGTTAATTTGTATCTTTATTTAAGCTCTGTTTTGCAGGGAGCTTCTACTCTGTCCCTGTTCATGTTCCTGTTGTCTCACCATTTTTTATTATTTTTTTTTAATCTTATTTATGCTTTATTCAGCGAGGGAGATCCCAATGAGATACGAGATCATTTGTTTCCGTGAATCCTTTTTGGTTGATCCCTTTTCATGTTAGTGGTCTGTTGGTACTTCTTTTGTCTGTTTATGTACTGTTTAAGCTCCTGTTTGTTTCTATGTTGTTTTCACTCCTGTTAGGGTCTAGTTATGTAATATTCATCAGTTTTATTTAGATTTTTTTTTTTGCTTATTAACGTCATCATCTGTGTTTACACAAGGCCTCTGACTGTAATTTTCATAACATTGATGCTATGTGAAACTGATCATAAACTAGGTGATCATTTTCCTACAATTGCATGTTCTAAAATTATCTGCTGTAGATGATTTATTCCTTCTAGAGCAGGAACTTACACAGCAATTTTACCAATGATTACAATTTTCACTTATTTGATTCTAACAACATACTTTTATATCTAAAAAAAAAAAGTTGAATAACTGTTATTGACAAATTAGCATATACAGTATATGGCTCATATTCTTCATTCCTAACTTGCACTTTGTGAAACAGTTCACCATAGATTATCAGGTGTGTTTTTGATCATTGTCCTGTTTTAAAACAAATTGTTACATTTTTTTTTTTACTTCATGAGTCTGTGTTGATACAGTATGTGACAGTCAAAGGTTTCTTTCTGATGACTCTTTTATGCAGATCTTATTTGTTTAAGCAATACTGGAAAAAAACCTATGTACCATCACTCCTGTTTCAGCTAACGCTTCCTGTGTTACATGGCGTGACAAATGTAGGGTTTGCTTTGCATTTCCTTTTGCCCAGTATACCTGCAGTTCTATCCGACAGTATTCTCGATCTTTTAAATCTTATCTTGACTTTCACAGTTTCAGCTTGACTGACATTTCTTAATGACAATTTCCTGTGAGCTGGAAGGTTTTTGATCTTTTTATAATCTTCCTCTCCTTTCTAGACAACAGTTAACTTATTTTTAAGATCCTTAGTCAGCTGTTTAGAAAAGGCCTTGATAAGTCAGAGAATTTATTCCGCTCTGGAACTGTTATTCCATATATAAGGTTTTATAAACAAATCAATTACATTATTACATTTATTGTACTTATTTATTATTTATTTTAAAATATAATTAAATGCATTTTATGTATTATTTATGAACTGTTATAAAAAAGAAAAAATGTTTTATATATTACTTATTTATTTATTTATTTATTTATTACTATTTATTTAACTTCTTTATTTAACCTATTTAAAAATATATATAACCTTTTTTCATTATCATTTTCAAAGACTTTTTTTTTTTTCATTTTAGTCTCATCTTTGTCACAAAAAATACATGGTATATGAATATTCTTTAATATTGTTTTTATTTAAGGAAAAAAAAATGTTCTGTGTTACTTAATTTGGTATAGATGTTTTTTCTAAACACATCTAAACAAGACAAGTTTGATAAACTTCTTTAAAAATCCATCCAAGATGCGACAAAAAGGTCACATTGTAAACTCAACAGGGTATGAGCATACAGCAAAAGAATAATAATAATAATAATAATAATTATTATTATTATTATTATTATTATTATTATTATTATTATTATTATCTGATACACCCATACTTACAGCTAGCAGAGACCAAAAAATATAACTTTTGGAAATGTATTTACAAAACAATTCCACACATTTCTAATTAAATGCAAACATATTTAATGTCCTGTCTGTGTGCTTCAGTGGAGTGTGTCATTAGCTCAGCAAACCAGATGGCCTTCATTTCGTCTCTGTGTTAGCTATTTATCCTTTCTTTGTTCCTCCACACATTTACGGAATCTCTCTCTGTCTCTCTCTCTCTCTTTTTCTCTTTTGCCCACACACTCACTCACACACATGCAGGCACACTGGGGCAGGTGTCCCATCCTGTCCCATCCCATCCTAATGGTTTTCTCCTTTAGGGTATCAGCTGTGTCATTTGTGCCAACATACAGTGTCAAGACATCAAGTCTCTCACTTAAGTACATTATTTAAAAAAAAAATTATATTTATATTTCTGCATAAAAACTTATGTTGAAAAATGAACCTTTTACATTTTACATACTGACAGAGAAACTGGTCTTTAAACAAATGAGTCAGGACTGAATTAATACATAAAAAATGACTCACATGCTCATTTGATAGCCTGAGCCACACTTATGGTAATAGTTTAACAATCATATTTCTGCACTTTTTTACACACCAATTCTAAGCGTCTTGCAGCAGCGTCACAGAAGCTGGGCACGAACTGCTTGAATGAGAGAGTGATTTTAAATAAAGTTAAATGTAATAATCCAACAGTTATGGTATGAATCATTAGGCAATCTAGTATAATAAAAAATTAAACTGTTTAATTAATAGGACATATTGTGGCACAGAAAAAAACTGTCAGAGTTATCAGTGTAAAAATGTCTAGAATATAGAGAATTTCACCTTATAATTAAAAATTCTATCATTCTAAACAAGTAAAAGACTATTAAAATTCATTAATATATATATTACATTTC
Source organism: Leiocassis micropogon (assembly GCA_028565275.1). NCBI lineage: Eukaryota > Metazoa > Chordata > Actinopteri > Siluriformes > Bagridae > Leiocassis > Leiocassis micropogon. Next base: position 6,426,269 of record JAOVVA010000048.1, on the reverse strand, counting down.
CACTTTTTATTATTTTATTTGCTGATAACACAGGCAAAGTTACTTGCTTAGAAAATGTTTCCAACCTCTGTAGTCCAACTATGCACCGTGGAGGCCAGTGGTGACCATTGTATTTATTCTCATTTTTAACGTTCACACACTCATTTACACACTACGGGAAATTTGGGAATGACAGTTAACTTAATCTGCAAGTCTTTGCACTGTGGAAGGAAACCGGAGTATCCAGAGTAAACCCACAGGGAGAACATACAAACTTGATGCACACAGACCCTGAGGTGAGAATCAAACCTGGACCGTGGAGGTCCAAACTGACACGGCTAATAACAAACTGGACTGCTCAGTTAACACAATGGCCCTCTACAAGAAAGGACAGAGCAGGTTGTACTTTCTGTGAAGGCTCAGGTCTTTCAACATCTGTAATACCATTCTTCGAATGTTTCACGAATCTGTTGTGGCGAGTGTCGTCTTCTTTGCTGTGGTCTGCTGGGGCTGTAACATAAAAGCAGCAGACAGAAACAGACTGGACAAGGTCATTAAAAGGGTCGGATCTGTCCTGGGTTTGGATCTGGACTCTGTTGATGTCGTGGCAAGGAGAAGGATCCTGTCCAAAATACACACAATCTTGAACAATCCTTCTCACCCGCTATACAGAGTTCTCACCGACCAGAGGAGCAACTTCAGCCAGAGACTAATTATGACCAGGTGTTCTACGGAGCGCCACAGGAGATCTTTTCTCCCTACGGCCATAAAATTATATAACTGTTCTCTGTAGCATTTTCACTACGGGACAGGGACTGTCAGTAGTTCCTGGTTATTAACATTTTATGACACTTCTGTTCACACAACTCAATGTTCTAAGTGCAATATCTGATTATAATACACTTGTGCAATACTTCTTTTCAGTTACACTACAGTGCAATATGTAGCCTAACTAAATTATGTGCCATAGTTAATTCTATTCTATTCTAATTTACTTCTATTTATTGTTATTTTTCTTTACATTTTTTTCTTTTTATTTCTTTAATTAAATTTTCCTGTCTAATATATATTTTTTTCCTAATCTAACTTTTCCTTGCTTCCCGGTCAATTAATCAGAGCAACTGTATAACCAAGAGCAATTTCCCTTTGGGATTAATAAAGTTCTTTGAATCTTGAATCTTGAATCTTAATCACTAAGCTAATATCTAAGTTGACATGATCAACATTAAAACTAGTATATACATCAAATGTTTGGACACACTTTCTAATTCCATGGTCTTTCCAATGCTGTCGGTGTCCAAAATCCACAATGATCTCCTTTGAACAGTTGATATTGAGATGTATATCTGCTCCTTCTGCTCTGTAAAGCTTCATAACGGCTCTAATCTGAGGTGCTGGTTGTTAATTGGTGATTTCTGAAGCTGGTGACTCTAAATGAACTTCTCCTCTGCAGCAGAGCTCAGTTTTGGTCTCGCTTTCCTGGGAAGGTCTTCATGAGAGACAGTTTCATTCATCATGGAGCTTGATGGGTTTTGCAAACGCACTCGACACAATACTGTTCTCGTAAGAACTGTTCCAGATCAGCTGACCTTCATGTTTTAAAATAACAATTGACTGTTGCTGTTATTGTTGTTGTTACTTAATTACTTAATTCCATATGGTTTAAATGTATAGTTTTAAAAGAAAGTCCAGTATTGTTCTAGAATGTAAAAAATAAATCCAAACTTGTGTCCAAACATTTGGTGGGTACTGTATATTAATGGAATGGTAATTTAAAAAAAAGATCATTATATCGTTATATCATATATATTATCCTAATATCAGGCTATATTATGTGGAGATTAGTGGAGATGATGGGCTGGGAGAGATAATAATAACTATTCTCATTGCAAGTGTTTTGTGAGACGTAACAGATGGCCCTCAGCCATATCCACTCTCCCGAGGGAGCTCCTCTCCATAAAGAGTACATCAGAGACCAACATTCTTCACTGAATCACTCCATTGCCTTAATCCCCAAGACATTTTAATGATTTTCAATTGAAATCATTAACCCCTGAAGGTCAAACACTGTGAAATTCAACGTGAAGGATTTCCACGTTAACAGCTCAGGTTGGAGTTAGAGTTAATCTCAGCTCAGGATGGGTGGAAGAGGTAGTTGCTCTCCTTGTGTAAGTGAAACAAATGAGAGGTGCCGGTGCAGCCCCTCTGTCTTCTCACTCTCAATACTGGGACTTAAATAAGTAATAAACAACTTATTTTATTTTGTTGTTGTTGTTGTTGTTTGTTTGGTTGGTTTTTGCGCTCTCTCAGCTTGTGTTTATGATATGACTGCAGATTATAGATAAATAATAGGCATATTAAATAATATAAGCATAAATCATTTTCTAATATTACATTTTCCTGTTTTCTGAAATAAAAAGCTAATGGTGCTAATGATGAGCTGCGTAAGACCAGTGTGACCAATTCCAAAATCTTTAATGCCACATACAACTTAGTTTTGAAAGGATTCAATCTATGATTAGGGGATTTTTTTTTTTTGTGCTAGACAAAATTAAATATATTTAGTGAAGTTTAAAAAAATCTACATGAATCTACTTTAGATAGGTGGAAATGCCAGATTAGATGGCATTTTGGATAATATTTGGATATCAGAGGAAAACAAATAGAAGAAATTTGGTCTCATCCGGATCTGATCCTGTAACAAATACAAATCGTGTTTAAAAATTTGTTTTAGTGCAGCGCAATGTAAAACACTGTAAAAGCAGTTCACATCAGTGTGACTTAATCAATGTAACGACTTCTCGAAATTGGACAAATCTGTAGCCCAGGCGATTGAGACAGCTATGTAGATTCAATGGCATATCATTGGCATATTTAAATAAATAAATAAATATTAGTGGAAAAAATTTTTTGTGTATTTTTGCACTAGTCCTAAATTTTTTTTTATATTTAAAGATTTCATTGAGTGCCCCATAAATGGTTAAACATAATTGAAACTACCACACTATACAGCAAGCAACTCCTTCTGAATCTTACCACCTGCTGCACCACACACACTGACCAAGACAAATCTGTCTCACAATAAAAAAAGTTTCTTTTTAAAAATCAGGAACAAATTACACCTAAACATATTGCAAAGAAATATTGATGCGAACCAGAATCTAATACACTAGCACCAATACACTAGCATTTTTAGCATTTAACCCTCTCCGGGGGCGAGTTCTTAAGGCAAAATTTCGTATTGTGAAACACATTTTCCCATAGGAAATAATGTAAATACAGATAATCCGTTCCAGCCACCAAAATTACCAATATTACCAATAATATAATCATATTTTTGCCTATAAATCAAAACATTTAGAAAAGACATTTAGTAAATAGACAATAAACCTCACGTAACCTTCATTTCAGATTCCTCTTGGCACAGGCTGCTTAAAAAAAATGCAAAAAAAAAAAAAAAATAGAAAAAATATGTAAAGTCCGTTCACATGACTTTCCACTGACGCAAATAAGTTTTGAACGGCTCCCGGACGTAATCGCTCGTGCCATCGTTCGTTTCAGTAGCACGTATGCTGAAAATGCTTCACATGCCAAGGCAAAGTTTCAGTTCATTATGTGAAAATTCTTAAGGCAGGGCGTTCGTATGACAAAGTACCATTGTAATATATTTTACAAATGATGCAGGGAAGGACAAAAGATTACAACACAACATTTGCTGACATTTTGGCAAAAGTGTGAACATTTTGTGCTTTACTATAAACTGAACTACATTTAGGTGACAAAATAACAGGGAAACAAAGACAAAATGTGTTATTTAAACGTTAAAGCCACCAAAAGACATCATACTGTAGCAGCTCCCAGGCATATTGACGTTGATTGTACAAGACTGTGGCGCTGTACTGGAACAATGAACACATCACAAATCAAATCTCTTATACATAACATAATTTGTCATTTGTAACGATGGAAATACTATCAAGTGGGTTTACGTGAATCAAGGAATTAGTTCGACACGGTTGTTCTTCAAGTTGTCCTTCATTTTCAGCTGGTCGACACATGCAGCTTGAGATGGAAGTGATTATTTCTAGATGTGTATGTCTGAGACCTTTTTTGTCCTCTCTTTCTGTATTCTCCTGCATTTTAGCTGTAGGCAAGATTCAGTAACACTTTCCACTTCATACTCAGTGTCCCAGATGTAATGTGATCAAAAGCTGTAAAACTGTGAAAACAAAGAACAGACGGTAGACTCTGTCTCTCTCTCTCTCTCTCTCTCACTCTCACACACACACACACACACGCCCACACACATATAGAGGGAGACGAAATAACAGCAAAGCAAAAATTTCAATAATAATAAAATATATATGAACTAAAATCATCACAGACACTGGGATTTTTAAACCTCCTGGTTGGACAAAAACTGATCAAAGTAAAGGTATTAATCAGAATCAGCACTGGATAGGCATTAGCACCAAAACATGTGACAATCGAGTGTTCAAGTCAAACCGGGACTTTTGATTTCTCTTTATAATCCCCTGCTACACTAATGCACTTATCCCAGAGTTTCACCAGAGCTTTTGATATCATCAAGATAGAAGAAAGATAGAGAAAGTTTTCTCTGTACGCCGGAGCCATGAGCGGACATCCGGAACTTCCATGTCAAAACGTTCCTTTAACTCACTACAGATTAGCAATCTTCTGTGCCAGTCCAAAGGCAAAGAGCTCTTTCTGCACCCAATGCAGGCATTCATGAATGATTGTGTGTACAGTTCCCACAGACAGATGCGTATCTTATATAAGCGACAAGTTATCCGTCGATTTTTAAGGATCAGACGTTTCACTCGCTAAATGTTCACAGAACGTACGTCCTTCTTTAAAACGTTTGCACCGTTCACAGGTTTTACTGCGGCTAAGAGTCTCATCACTGCACTGTGCTTGAAGTCTTTTGTAAATGTCAGTCGCTTTTATGGCTTCATTCAACAGACATTTCATCACATAAGTCTCAGTTTGACTTGAAAGCCTCTCATAGGATATACTGTACATCTATTATTAATAAACAGTATACATTTTTATACATAGTGATCTGTAAAAACTCTTAAGATGGTCAGGATTTGACACAACTATAAATTTTACATTTTGGGCAATACCTACGGTATAGGGAGAGATATACGGTACACTATGGACAAAAGTATTTGACCAAACCTGCACTGACATTGTATCCAAATACATTTACTTCAATATGAATTCGGTCCCCCTTTTGCAGCTATAACAGCTTCCACTTTTCTTGGAAGGCTGTTCACAAGGTGTTGGAGTGTTTCTGTGGGACTTTGTGCCCTTTCATTCTGTAGAGCATTTATGAGGTCAGGCATGGATGAGAAGGCTCACAATCTCCGTTCTAGTTCATCCCAAAAGTGCTCGATGGGGTTGAGGTCAGGGTTCTGTGTTCGGGCCGGTCAAGTTCTTCCACACCGAACTCATCAAGCATCAAGATTGCCCTTCACTGGGGATAAGGGGCCTGATTGGATCACATGAATTAAATAATTAATAGGTTTGGACAAATACTTTTGTCCATATAGTGTTCTTCTCAAAAATAGAAATTGGTTAAATCAATCCTTCTAGCCAAGATTGCTCTATATAATATATTGCCATATATTCTCCACATTTGGTCATAACGATCTGTTTAGAGAGAGAGAGAGAGAGAGAGGGAGTTATGCTATTAAATGTGAAGTGGCTTTAGTGATTAAGAGACCTTCCGGCCTTATGCTGGACTCCTGGATAATTATGGTCATGATGGACAAAACAAAAGCACTGGCGTGAACATAAAAAAATAAAGGATTTATGTAAATACTGAATGCTTTGGCTTTCTAACAACAAACTGGAAAATATTTGGCTGGAGATGTTACTTCTACATCTGGACTGTTTTTTTTTTTTTTTTTAGAAATATTACCAAACATATCTTCTGTACGAATATGACTTAATATGAACAGCAATGTTCGATTGGGTAGCTGTTCTAGTTAAGGCCACACCTCCTTTATCTTTTATTTTGAGTACACAGGCATCAAATTAACATAGGTACAGATATTATCACTGTGTTACAACCCTATAATGCAGGCATATGTAAAAATTATATGGATTTAGCAGTAATAATGTCATTATTTTATTTGAAAATTGCCAAAGTGTTCGAAACATGTTCAAAGTTATCATGCTAGGCATGAAACCATAAATGGAAGCAGTGGATGGATGAGTGTGTCTGTCTGACAAGGACAAATGTGGCAATAAACTCTGACTGATTCTCTGAAACATTTGAGGATATGATGCATGGCTGGTGTGTGATCATGTGTGAAGTGCGAAGTGAACTGAGGGTGAAAACAGTGATTAAACGCATGGCTTGACCATCCAACAATGCTCAAAAGGTCATTAGAATTGTGTCAATATGCTATTAAAAAGCTGATCGCTATCACTGGAGAAGGTATAAAGACGCTGGATCTGGATCCAAGTATATATATATATATATATAAAGGCAGTTATTAAGGAATAATTAATGAACATTCTATACTAACATGGACTTTTTGCATAGCTAGTGACTCGCTCAATTCAAGCCTCCATAAAAGTTAAATGTTCTGCTGTTATTTTTTTTTTCCTTAGGCACATAGTAATAACCCCTATAGAGCAAGAAAAAAAGATTTCTACATTACAAAAATATACTACAAAAAGCCATAATTGGTGTGATGACCCTTTGCTTAAAATATAGTCTCAGGTACAATTAGTGCAGTTTTGCAGAACCAGCCTCAGTCCTTCTGATGACTTTGTCGAACCTGCTTTTGTCTGAAAAGTGGTCTTTTATGTAATATGGTGCTTTCTTTTCCGACCTACAGATATTATTTCTTGTAAGATTTATTTATTTTATTTTATTTGCTGGAATACTCATCTTTGTAAATCAGATTTGTTTTTGTATAATAATCTATATATTTAAAAAAAAAAAAGTTTTGTCTGTAAGTTGGTCAGAACTCTTTCAAAACTCTTTTGATTTATTTACGTTTTTTACATTGGAGGACCAGAAACCAGTCTCAGAAAATTTTCTGCCTGCATGTCCATCTGAGATAACAGTGCTAAAGTGGTATAAGTGAGTTTTAACGCACTAAAGTTGTTTTAAGATAAAACTTCTAAGATCTTTTCTGATCTACTTTTTCCATTTCTCATCTGTGATTCTCTCTCCGATTACCGAACAGGGAGTGTATTTGTCTGACCACC
>JAOVVA010000048.1:6371670-6396386 GCA_028565275.1 Leiocassis micropogon | reverse complement strand
AAAGGCTGACCTCTGTGTCTTAAAATAACAACTAACTGTTGTTTTTGTTGTTGTTACGTAATTACCTAATTCCATATTTATTTTATAGTTTTGAAATCCAGAGTATTGTTATAGAATGTAGAAAATCAATCACTAAACAAAAACAAAGACATCTGCAAGTGACCCCAAACTTTTGAACAGTAATGTGTGTCTATACTTATAATAGAACTGTAAAGTCGGCGTGTCTGTACATTGATGATATTTGCGAGAAAATTTTTTGTGGGGACGTAAGATGAGTAAGATGGGGTTTTCACAAGTGTATTTGGTCGAGCTTGAGGGAACATATAGGTTTTGTTTCATCGCAATCGACAAAGTGAAGATATGATACTTTAAAATGAACTTTAAAATTTTAAATGAAAAACGCCCTTATATCATAAAAAAAATCATTAGTTAATTTTAAAATTCAACAGCTAGTGCTGTAAATTGTTTAATAAGTGGTTATGAGTGTGAGATTAAATTCCACGCAAACAAAGTCGAAGATTAGATTAGATTAGATTAGATTTACTGTCATTGTGCAAAGTACATGTACAGAGCCAATGAAATGCGATTAGCATCTAACCAGAAGTGCATACTATACTGTAGGTAAACTTATTAAATGCTAAAGGTGCATTCCGGTAGCAGTGAGCAATATGATGACACAAAACTGATATTGTAATTATGTAGCATTATACTTATATGAAATATGACTTGATTATTAAATTAGATTGGAAATTACAATAAACACTAAAATACATTTAAAAAATGCAAATAATTCTTTTTTAACCATCTCATCCTTTTATTTCGACTGCTTTGTTGGGCCTTTGTTTGCAAAGTTATATATTGTGATACATATTGTGTATTATGATATACATCATATTTTTGTTACATGACCCACATCTATTCTCTAGATCTTTAGTTCAAAAAAAGAGAAAAAACAACTTTAATTGTTTCATTATTGGTATGTTTTATGTAAAAGATTATTCAGAGCAATTTAACGATGTACAGTATGAATATCACAAAGAGATTTCGATAGCTTGAATAGACTAAAATCGAAACACAGACATAACGTAATATATCATAAGGCCTAGCACACCAGGATATCATGTACTGTATTTTGTTAATTTTTAAACAGATAACTTTGTTTAATGATAATGTTACAGTGTAATGAAAGGCATAAATGGTCCTGTAGTACAGTAAATCTTTCTAAGTTTCAGATTTAAATCAGGAAGCGCCGCTGCTTTTCCACACTCTTCTTACCGGAAAAAAAGGAGATAATCAGAAAAAAATAGAAAGAGAACTTGGGCTGTCTGGAGGAGTCACTGATGCTCCACACACATACTGTAGACATAATACACACTCTTCATCTTCTCACATTATTTTTGGAAGTGGGAAAGTGATGCCTCTTAAGGGATCAATGAGGTGAGATGAATACTGATAAAGGGAAATCGGAGCTAAACAGAATAAACAGAGTAAACACAGTCTGAAGGCTAAAAACACACCATCGTAGTGATCATGAGCATGACTGTCACCTTGCACCTCCAGGGTCCGGGTTCGATTCGCGCCACAGGGAATGGAGTGTGCATGGAGTTTGCATTTTCTCCCCATGATTGGTGTGTTTCCTCTGGGTTTCCGGTTTCCTCCCACCATCTAAAGACATCCAGATTAGACCAATTGGCGTTCCTAAATTGCCCAAAGTGTGAGAATGAGCGTGTGAATGTCGCTAGGATGTCCTTTCACGGTCATAAAAATGGGAATAAATACAATGGTAATACACTGGCTACAGAGGTTCCAGGTGAATGGAAGAAATGACAGAGCATGGACTATAATCACTGAGATAATCTATGCCCTGTCACAAATTGCGATTAGTTTCAACTTTAGGACATTGTCAGGTGATGAATGAACACACACATAAATACACTTGAGATCATCTGGGTTCATCCTCCTCTGCAGGCAGTGACTCACCATCTCATGGCCTTCTTTTTCAGCTTGGTTATCTAAGTTCTTTTTTTTTTTTTTACAAAAAATGAACACATACTGTAGGTTAATAAAAGAAAGCATTCACGTGCACACAGGAAAGATTGTAATCATCATCATAATCATTATATGACGACACTAAAGTGCAGTGACACTGACGGTGATATTGGATGCAAGAATAAAGTCTAAGCATTACATCATAAGGCCTCACTGAAAAATAATTTCTTGCAATATCTGACACTACAGAGTAATGTGGGACAGACAAATCAGCTACATTCAATTACTGGATGGTGATAAAGTGTATAGTCCATCTGCATCCGGTTCAAAAATGTGAACAAAAATGTGGTTATGAATTAATGATGAACGTACCTAGTAAAGTGATCATTCAGTGTAAGCTGTAATATTTATTACTTAAGTGTAATACATTGTCAGTATCAGCAGGGGGCACTGCAGCTCCTGACAGAGATATAATATTAAACCCCCATCTGACCTTCAATCTCTTTCCTTTGACTTCCATTTCAATCCTACTCATGATGTAAGACATGCCATGTATTGTTTCTCATGTAGTTTTTAAACACCTTTTCGTTTCATTTTAGCGAATCAATGATTGATTGTTGGTCAACCAATTGAAGAGTGGAGACATCCTAGCTGTTATCTGACCTCTCCTTCTTCTTTACACTGAATCATTTCCGGTCAGAGAGAATGTTTGGAATCATGGGAGGGAACATTCCTACTTCTCCAGATGTCACATACAGTATCAGACGCACATGACATGCTTGTGTTGCTTCACTGTCCAATTCTGTTTTGTGTCCAAGTTGAGACGTAGCCTGTTTCTAGCAATCACAACGTGATTGCTTTAAAGTTCTTGGTGAAGAAATGTGTTTTGAAATGATGCCCTGAGTTACCTTGTCTAGTCCACACTGTTACTGCGTTTCATCTTTATCCTGCAATCCTGCTTCCTACTACTGTAGCTACTGACAACCTTCCACAGCCCTTGGCATTCCAACAAAGGTCATAATGAAATGTGTGTGGGTTCCCCCAGTTCAATCCCGAACCAGTTCAATCTTTGTCTTCAGTTCAATTCTGAGTTCTGTCTGTATAGAGCTTTGCACATTCTCCCTGTAATGGCATGGGGAAGCTCCAAGCTCTCTGGTTTTCTCCAACCTCCTATAAACAAGCCACAAGTTATTTAAACCTGCTACTTATACAGTACCATTTAACATTCTGCTTAGCTGTTTTGAGTAGAGCACACTTTGAGTTACTACAGTATATCATCTTGAAAAGTCTGTCAAACTTACCCTGATTGAGTCATCTCTACCACTTGGTTTAGGTTGCTTATGTTCTAACACCACCATACAAAAAGTAAGCATTTTATGTGACTTTTTCAGATTTCTTGATATTTGTACCTTTGTATTGATACATTTACCATGAAGCAACATCTCAACCATTTGGAAGAGACCTATACAGGGGACTGTTAATTACACCAAAGTTTATACCAAAGGGTATGTTTGTTTGTTAACAGACAATATTGGCATAAAAAAACAGCATTCAGTTAGATTTTTTTAACGTTCCACTGACATACTGTATGGCCAAAGGTTGTGGACACTTGCCCATCACACTTATATGTGCTTCTTGAACATCCTATTCCAGGTTTGTTTCACTTTTGTTGTTATAACAACCTCCACTTTTCTGAAAAGGCTTTCCACTAGATGTTGGAGGATGGCTAGGAGGATCCAGTTCTAGTTTATTCCATACTGTATGGTGTTAATTGGGGTTAAGTTCAGTCAAGGCTCTGTACAGGACTCTCAAGTTCTTTCACTCCAACCTTAACACACTATGTCTTCAGGTTTGGACCTTTTAGGTACAGTAAAGGTTACAGTAAAAGTTATAGCACTTCAGCATCCAAAGACATTCTGTACAATTGTGAGCTTTAACGTTTATGGCAACAGTTTGATGAAGAACCACATTTGGGTGTGAAGGTCAGTTATACATATAGTTATGGCTATATACATTTTTATTTATAGACTGACTTTTTTGAGTTATTGAAATTTGCATTAAAACTATTTCATAAACAGTCAAACTCATGGACCTGGCTATAGCACTACACAATATAGTGAAGAAAACAAAAGGTGAACCAAAACCACAAAATATGCATATGACTAGGATTCTGGAGTTAGTGACCTCTGCTGGTTAAATATGAGTGACTGGATGTCCTTCCGCCCTCACACAGTGTTCCTGGAAGAGGCGCCGGATTCGCCCCCACCATGTTCAGGATCAAGCAGTTACTGAACGTGAATTATAGATGCCCTGGGTATTCTGTAAAATATGTCTTATTATCTTTCTTACTTAATTCTATTTTCTTATTGATTAAGGTTAGATTAAGGTTAGAAGTGCCCACAGCCTATGGAATAATGAGATTAAAGATGGATTACTTTTTAAAACAATCTTGTCCTAATATAAAATCACATTACTACTCAGGTCTGTCTCTGTCTCTGTCTCTTACTGGGAATATACTGTAAAAGAAAAATCTACTTACACATGATCAAGCAAAGTTTCTAGTGTGGCATTTGATTATATTCATCCACCAGGCCTGTGGCATTTGACCAGTAATCATGTAGGGCTCAGACCTCTGAGTCTATCACCAAAAAACTGCCCATATTCTTTTTACTATAATTTCTTACTGTCATATTGTTAATAGGCTAAACAAGACTACAACTATTTTACTAGCATGCACATGGGCATCCAAGTCAAATCTGGACTTTTAATGGTGCAGAATAATTATGAACATATAGAACAGTTATGAGAGTAAAAACTAACTTTATTTATCTTTATACAACAGTTAGTTCCAACCGAGTAATTTACATTAAGGCATTTGGCAGACGATCTTATCCAGAGCAACTTAAAAAAGTGCTTTGAAGTTTCCATCATTGTATAGATCCTTACACTGTTTACTAGGTTACTAACTAAGTGCCATCAGTTACATCCTGTTGGGAAGGGGTTTTTTTGGAGGGGGAGAAAGTAACAGACATTTCAAACATTGAAGAAACAGATAGGTCTTTAGTCATCGTTTAAAGATTGGCTGAGACTCGGGTGTCTATCTAAAGGAAGGTCATTCCACTACCTAGGTGCCAGAACAGAAAACAATCTAGATGTATGTCTTCCTCAAACTCTGAGAGATGGTGGGACGAGGCGAGCTGTGCTGGAAGATCGGAGGGAACGTGGTGTGGTGCGTGGTGTGATTAGAGCTGAGAGGTAAGTGGGTGCTGGGCCATTTTTATCTTTGAAGGCGAGCACCAGGGTTTTGAATTTGATGCGGGCAGCTACAGGAGGCCAGTGCAGGGAGCGAAGAAGTGGTGTGGTGTGGGAGAACTTGGGAAGGTTGAAGACTAGACGTGCAGCTGCATTTCAGATCACCTGCAGGGGACGAATGGTGGACAGAGGCAGACATGGCAGGAGCGAGTTGCAGTAGTCCAGTCTTAGAATAACAAGGGACTGAACAAGCACCTGAGTAATCTGTGTCTTACCTCAAGATTGTGGGCAGTGACTGAAGGAGTGATCCAATTGTTGTCCAGGGAGATCACTAGGTCTTGACAGGGAGATGAATCACCTGGGATGAACAGCAGAAGCTAGTTATTGGAAAGAGGCGTTCAATGACCTGGGCACTGGGACGTTTAACTATATGTCTCACTCCACACCATACTGTCGGTGTTCTTTCAATCGTTAATTACACTAACTGTTGGTCGCCAGCATGGGTAAAAGTAGGTCAATATGGTCAACAGTCGGAAAGAGCAGCTGTCTGCCAAACGCCACATTCAACACCAGTAAAACACTAACTAGCTTTTAATACAAGACTGAATCCCAAATTCCACTCTAAACTCTAATTAAGGGCACTACATTGTGTGTGGACTAATGGCTTGTCCACCCTACATAGTGCTTGGATACCATCAAGGTAGAAAGTCCTGGTTTGACTTGAATGCCCCTTGTATAATACTTTGTATAATACTAAAAGTCTTTTGCTTTATGTTTATGTCTAAATGAGTGTTTTTCTGTGCATCACTCTCTTTCTTTGTCAGTATCTGTATTGTCCTATTCTTTCTTCTTTTTATCTCTTCCCATTTTCCTCATTGTCTTTGGATTAAAAAAAGAACACAGGTAAAAGTATTGTTTTTTATTTCAGCAATGATCTGTAGTGTAGAAGGAAGGAAGGAAGGAAGGAGAACTGGATTAATTAGTCCTCCATGCCATCAGGGAGAGTGTAAAAAGCTGTGATGGCTTGGGAGATCGTTTTAAGTCAGTAAAGAATGTGCTTCGTTCCTGGTATGACTTTCAGATGCTTTCAAGGGGGACCTAATTGCTGTATGAATGCTATGTAAAGATAATTGGTTCCTCGTCACTGATATGAGAGCACCACAGGCTTTTTGATGTAGCAGACAGTTCACAGTTCATAGTGCTACCGAAAAATAAAAGAAATGAAAATAATTATACTTAGATACAGCTTTATGGATTTAATTTTGTTTATCAGCATCAGATTTGCCTAATCTGTTGTGCCTAATTAGTCTATGGACAATGAAAGTAAACTAAAAACATTGAAAGAGATGATTTAGGTTTTTGTTTATGTCGCTAACATATATACTGTACAGACATACTGTACATGCATGATGTAAGATGCAGTATTTGTAGTAAACACTACATCCAATGTTCCTTGCAAAAATATTCCTTTCCAAATGCAAGGAAAAACAATGTTGGAAAACAGCACAGACTTACTATAGACCACAGTGAAGCCATCCGTCACCCAAGTGGGAAATCATCTGCTTAAAGATAGGAGCATCATTTGTCTTCATTTGTGACAGATTAACAGTTGATTTGAAGATCAGATGACTTATGTCACATACTGTAGTGCTATGCCTAGCACAATAAAGACTGCTCTGCAAGGGTCTCTTAATGGAATACTCCACAGTTAATTGATTTACAACATTGTCATTTCAATGAAATTCCAGATTCATACAGAAGGACACACTGGGCATGGGGACGATCGGCATCAGGGAATGCAGTTTTTCTATTATTTTTCATAAAAGTAATCATTAGAAATGTGTTTTAAGGGGATCTTTTACAGTCTTAGCTTATAAATCATACATTTGAGATGAGTCATGACTGGTGCCAGGCCATTATTATTATGTTTATTACATGTCACCAGACATTGGCATTTAGGCTGTGGAGTTTGGGGTAGGCTTATATACTGAGCCCTCACCTTTGACAAAGCCAACCCTTTTCCCTTGGCATAGATTCATTGAGGAGCTCTGTTATTAGAGACACTTGAAATTGTCCTTATTTACCACCCTTTACAGCACACCTGGGTATAGATTCCACTCAGTATCTAAATCTGTCACCAGACTTTGTCATGGGGCAACCTGCAGTTCTGAAAAATGAACCTAATGTGGAAGCCAAAATGCGAGGTTCCTTGAGCTGGTTCCAAAAGTGTTGATCCCCATAGAGCCTTATGTAAAAATGTTCAACTTTGCAACCGAAATAAACATGTTTACAGACTGGTACAAAAATGGGTTTGATCCAGATTTCCCATTCATGACAACTGGGTTGATTTTTTTTATATAACTCATCAGTTAAAATGATATTTTATATATATATATATAATATTAAATTATAAATAATTAGGGGTGTTAATGATTTGCGTGACAGCTGTATCGCAGGTGTCAAACCACTAATTGTATGCTATGTATCAATTTATCTAACCTCCTAACTGGAATCATTGTAGTTTAACTTATGACAAGAAATGTAGAAATTGTCACAGGATGACCTGTAGGTTATGGATGATGGAGTCTATCAAAATAAAGTAATGTAAGTTAAGTAAGCAATTTAAGCTAAAACTAAACTAGCTAGCCTGTGGTAACTGAGGTAAGTAGGTATGTTCCAAACAACAACCAGCCTCTGCTCGTTCCACCCATTTGCCCATTTATGGATTAACTTGGGTTTTTGTGGAGTCAGCTCCTGCCCAGCTCGCGAGAACCTGGACTCCCACAAAAATCCACAGTTAAGCTTCAAAACCTCTTAAGGAAACATGTTGTTGAGATCAGGGAGGGTTTGTCTAGTTCTTTACAGTCTATTGATGGCACTGACATCATTACACAATCAGAACCCTCCAGATCTGTACCTTCACACAAGATACAACATATGTAACAAAATACCTGATGAAAAATGACAGGTGTTTAACCCATAATAAACGACTGAGACTGTGCGTGCATTAGATGGATTATCAGCAAGGTGATGTGAGCGGAATTGGTGGGATTTTTCTGAACAAAGCTCTACCCCTGCTGCATTCTTTATTATTATAGGTGCTAACAAAGAGCCTGCACCTTTTGGGTCCTGTATCCTCACTGGATGTATCATGAAAACACATGTTAAATTAGCACAGGTAAAAATCCAGCTTACTTTGTACTATGAGGTTCTCTGAACAAACATAATGACAGACAGCTTGCAGGTTAACTTCACTGACTGTGTATATTTAGGATGCTACTACCCCTGTGGTGTGTGACTCATTATCTCTATACGAATGATGACCTCACTAGTGATCTGTGATGCTCCCTTCATTACTTGATCAAAACAGAAACATGAATCACCTGTTTGGCAGCAGAGCATTGTATTTTCCCTCCTCCATAACCTCCTGCCTCCACAAAGACTCATGATTCATCAATCCGCCCAACAAAACAGCTGTTAGAAGCAGCCACAGCTACGTCCTGGTTAATGCGTCATGCTATTTTAAAAAAATAATATAAAAAAAATAATAATAATAATGAAAAAAAATCAGGCCAGGGATAATCCCAGTCATGTCTCTCTTACGCAGTATTTCTGAGGCTTGGATCCTCAGCGGACCTTGACTGATATGACAGAAGGTTTTCTAAAGGATGTAAATGTTGTTTTTTATGCAGTGTTATCCTAAGCAAATGTATAACCTGAAACTGTTAACAGATAGTGGTAACATTAGACAGGACTAGATCCAAAACAGCAGGGAGGGACTCCTTTTCTGTGCTAATGTCTTTTTTTTTTTTACCTAGTCACTGCTTTAATCTGCTGACTAAATAATTTACATAAATGCATGTCATTTATCTTTTATTGGATGGTTATAGAAGCCAAACTAGGTCATGAAAAAATGAGAGCTGAAAAAAATGGATAGAATTTTTGTAGATTTATTGTGATTCATATAGTATTTTTGTCATGTGCTAGTTTGGTCCATTGAGATATTTTGCTGTAGACCAAAATTCTGGTCTTAGGATGTTTTCTTGGACTCATCTTAGTCTTGGGCATTGGTCTCGCTAAATAGTCCCATCAGAATTAAAAGGTTCTGTGACAGAGGAACCGGTAATCAGGTAATCATTTAGATAATCTGTCTGTTACTTTAATCATTTTATTCTTCGTAGCCTAGTAGTCGGTTACCGCTTCTGCGGTCCATGCAAGGTAGGATCCACCCATGCGTCCATGAACACTTCGAGCTTTGCTTAAGGCTGCATTCCCTGTGACCTGCTCATGTTCTCATGAAGCTTAGGCTGAAAAAAAAAAAAAGACTAAATTCACAGAACTGCTTCAACACTGATTAACACATTAAAATCAATGTATTTGTTAGCATCTAGACCCTGCTCTTGATCTTGTTGTCATAATTGAACACAATCCATAATAAAGTTCACAAGAACTCATTCCAAATGAGCCACCAAACAATTATACAAGACAGAATAACATCTGTAACGACCCATTAGATATTGATCCGGGCGCATAGTGGGAGGCGGGTCTTGCCATATTGACCGACTGCGCAACATGCAGAGAGCTTTTAAAATGAGAGATCGATGCTAAAATAATTTATGTATATTCTTTTACTGTGTCTTTACCTTTCAGCACATTATACTTCCAGTGTCCATACAGCTGAACAAACAAAAACACCAGAGTTAAGTCTCTGTAATGATTTCTACAGCGTTGTGTAAACAACCTGACATGGATGTTTGAAACGTGATTACCATTAGAACAGATAATTGATGCTCTGAGCTCAAAGGTTGAATGAATGAAGGTAGCGATTTGCATTAAGTCTAAGTTCAAAAGATAAATAAAAATTACAGCGCTGTTGGTGATAAGATTCATTTGTGATATTTGGTGCTGAATGCCATTTGATCTTAATTTACTCAACACAGTGGGAGAATTCCCACTGGTTTCTCATTTATAGCCAGACGATTAGTCCAGGTCAGGGTCAAGATGGATTTGGAGACTCTGAAAACAGAGCATGGATTGCCAAATGTTAGCAAAAGTGGCATGTTGAAAGTGAAATTCTTTGTGTTAAAGTGCCTACACATACAAACTAGGGGTCATTTGAAGTCATTTAGGGAAACCAGCGAACCTGGATGAAACCCCACAGACCCCACAAATGGAAACTATGAAATTCACATGCGCTTGGGATCAAACCAGGAATCTCAGAGCAGTGAGGCAGTAATGCTACCCACTGTGCCATGCAGAGCGAAATCTTTTCTCTCTTTCCATTTATTCACAATATGGGGTTAAGTGTAACACCAGGAATGCTCACTAACTATACCAAGACTCCTGTACAAGAACACAATGCTGTTTTCCTGAACTGGGCCACTGCAACTGTGATACTGACGGCACTGAGGAGACAGAGTCTGATTTCATCTTCTCCACTTTCACCGAGCTGAACAGAGCTTTTATTGATCTCCGTCAGAGAGACTACAGCATCTCCATAAAAGCATTTCAGGAGCCGAGCCAAAGTATGAATATGAATATCCTGAAGTAGCTCCCATGCTGCAGGCTTTTAAAGCACTGCATTTTTTCTTCTTTCCCATCCCAAGTAAACAAACTCCTGGAGAGGAAATGCATCACGGGAGAACAAAGGTGCCAAGGAGAAAGCTTTAATAAAGGTAAAGAATGGTGGGGTGGGGGGGGTTGTGCTGTTGTCTCTGAGACCAACAAACATAATCCAGCTGCTGAAATATCTAGGATGGCAAGTTGTGTGGAAATATGCAATTAGCAGAAGGAAATCAAAGCACCTCAAAGCTTGTTATGATCCAGAAGGTAATTCAGTGTTTATATGAGGGAGATCATTAGTTCTATTGAAAGGGGAAAATGAGAGCTAGATCCTTGGAATGGAACAAACCATTCCTGAAAAGGGGAGGAAGGATCATTAGCACCATTTATCATTCACATGGACTCCAACATTCATAACATCTTAGAATTCATTCATGCACAGAATCTGAAGCTGATGAAATGAAATTGAAATCTTGCGAATTCATTAACACTACTACAGAAGACGGTGGATTAAAACAAATACATGTGAAATTTGTTGCGTTTATGCAGTTTTTATTCCCATAAAGAGGAACGGGATGTTTCAGAAAACAACACTTCATCGGGATGTGCAAACAAACAGGATTCTACAGCTGCAGGAAGAGGAAGGAGTCGGTACTCAAAATACTGTAGTAAATGATTCCAAGATTGCTTTGTGTTCATCAATAGAATAAGGAGAAGTCATGGTGGTTATACATGCAACTTGGATGTCAAGATGATTGACTTTATTTAGCACATATAAGAAAACTGTAAAGTCTCTGTACATTAAATATATTTGCGAAAAAATAATTTAGGGGGACGTAAAATTAATAATAGAACAAATTACGATGGTTTTTGGAATTTTTGTCTGTCTGTCTGTTTTGTTTGCGCACGCATCACGTTAAAAAGTACTGAATGAATTTTAATGGGGTTTTCACAGGTGTATTTGAGGTGACATATAGGCTTTGGGACTGTAAAACTGGTGAAAAACGCCTCATCAGGACTCAGTTACCCACCTTGGAGGACCTTTACAGTATGAGAACCGCTGTCCAATTATGGACTATTCAGGGAGTATAATACACTACTGCACTGTCACTTTCTGTCCATATTGCATTGCTTCATCTACTATGCATCAATGCACTTCTCCATGTATTTATTCTGTATCATAAAGCCATCCATATACAGTATGTACCATATATATGTATATCATGTTTATTTGAGTATATTATCTTCCTGACATGTCTTATCCACTGCACAATGTTTGCACAGTTATATTGTTTATGACTATATATACACACCATATCCTTATATTAATCATGCTCAAACCCCAGTACATATGGACCCTTTACCCTCACACTGTTATTTATTGTAGATAGGCCACCTATGCACTTCTGGTTAGATGCTAACTGCAACGAATTGTCTCTGTAAATGTACTTTTCACAATGACAAAGTCTATATATAGATTAGATCTAATCTAATCTATTACCTAATCTAATCTAATCTAATCATTTATGCGAAATACACTGTGACTTAAAAAAAAACACTTCAGTGTAGCTCAGTGGGACTGCAGGAGCTTCATATGAGTCACAGACAAACTTGCATACTTTGTGACTTGGAAAAAAATCTAAAAGTCACAGATTTCCTTCTGGCAGACCCTAAATAGTCCTTTCACTAAATAAACTTCTCCTTACAGAAACCTTCCACCACAACAGTGTGATGTGTGACTATAAATGGAATAAGCACTGAAATCTTCACCAGTCCAAGTTGATGTTCATTTAGTGCAAACGCTGAGTTAAACTCCAGAAGAGCGTGTGTTTGGTTTATACTCGTTTTTCGTGGAGCATTCTCCATGAAAAACGATTCAGATGATTAAATTAAACGAACGAAGCTAAGTTCATCAACGCCACCAAGACCAACCTGGACTCCACTTTTTGTAGCGACAGTCAAGACCACAGTCCAGGTCACAAGGCATCTGACTGCACACGTGATCTGAAGTTGTGTGTAAGAGTTTACAAGATGTTATTTAAGCTCTTCTTGTGTTGTGAAGTGTTTGTTTCAGTCCATGCTTTCTCATTGCTACAGATTATTCTGTTAACCTGTTACCAAGTATCCTTTTAAAAATAATAACTAGATAATAAGTTAATTAAAGTACATGAATAATGTGTAAAACATTTATTTGTTTGTTTTGTTATCTAATACTACTACTACTAATAATAATAATAATAATATCAAAAATAATAATAATACAATAAATAACATTTTAGTATTAATATATAAGTAGTAGTGATAGTCGTAGTAGTAGTAGTATTTTATGATAATTCTATATAATTTTTACTAATTAGGTTAAAAAAAGATGTGTATAATAAAAAGATTATAAATTCAATAAGTAAAAAAAAAAAAAAGGTTAATTAAAATCAAGGATTAGAGTTAAAGTACATTGTAGTATTGCTACAACAATTAATTTAGCAATTTTATACAACAGTTCCACAAACACAATTTATCATCAACAGATTATGATTTGTATGTTTATTTAGTTCATTTTGCTTTGCCAGCACATATCCTTTCACAGCTAATAGAATAAAACTGACTGCAACAGGCGGAACTGGCGAATATCGGTTAGTGTAGTTAACAGGAGTGAATGTGGTTTCAGATTCTTACCGGTACTCTGTAGCCAAAAGGTGTGAAGAATAAACCATGAAGGTGGTGGACAGTCCTGAGAAACTTATGAGATTTACCTTATATTTCCACTTATTCCACTTTACAATATCAGCTCTATTAACATCCAGGGTTCTGGGGTCGAATCCCAAATAGGGTTAAATGGAAAGCTAGTGCACTATGTAGCATCTACAATCTGTTCTAATGGTACACTATAAGTACTGTAGTGCCCTTGATGACTTAACGTTATCAGATGTGTGTTCTTGCTGAAAGTGCTTCTGTGACCGGTTGTGAATGTGGGTTTTGTCAGGCAGCTGCTCTCTCTTCGGTACCGCGGACCGTACACACCTACTCTCACCCACGCTGCGACCCACAGTGTCATTAACAGTTATAAGAACCCCTGGGATGCGGATTGATACATACAGTTAAACGTCCCAGTGCTGTTACCTTCCATTATGACTACCCGTGGAATACTTGTCCAATCAGATTGCTCGGTCGGTACAATTTATTGTTGTGTAATAAATATTATTAAACATTACTAAAACCACATTGATATGGATGGAATGTGTGTGGAGCTTTATGTACTATTTCTAATTTCTAACTAACTAAATAAGCAGAAGTAGTCACCAAACAAAACACTACAAACACACATTTGTATATAAATATTTATTGCAGAGGAGGTATTTTATGTACATGCTATCACAATATAACACCATATAAATCTACCAAATCTTCATTAACTGTATGCTATTAGCTTGTCATAGAGCATTTATTATAACAACCACAAATTACAGTGGGTTAGTTACAGTTTTACTCACTATGCAACTTGTTAACAGTCCATAAAAGACCAAAAGTGGAATTTCTTCTTCTTTATATATATATATATATTTTTTTTTTAAAGTTCTATCAAGGGCAGTGTAACATCAGTCCTACTAATTTCATCGGATCATGCAGAAGCCACGAGAGCAATAGTTAAGACATTACAGCATTAAGTGGTTGTCGTTAGTAGTGTTTCTGCGGTGAGACACACACACGCACACCCACCCACACACACACACACACACACACACACACACACAAAGAATCAGGGGGGAAAAGTAAACAGACACAAATATCCCAAAAATAAAAAACGGAATCTGTTACTAAGACATCGTAGGTTAGCAGGTCACGGCAAGTGGCGCGCTCACGGCATACGACACACAGTGAAGAGTTGATGGACGGATTCGGGCACGCTAGATAGATGCACTACGAAACAACGAACATTCCCAGGAACATTCTCTATGTGACAAAGGTGACAAGATTTCACACGTCCTTCTAGCATTATACTAAGAACATCTAAACCACACCGTTGTTTTTATAGCATGGGACGCCACACTCGAGTAGTGGACTACACAACAGACAGGCTCGATTTTTTTTGTTTGTTTATTTATTTTTTAAAACCCATTATTTAAGTGTTAAATTTAGATTATGCATAACATTTAAAAAATAATATAGCAATTTTTAAAATTCTTTTATTTTCTAATTATCAACCAATAAAGCTTTGAGATACACATGGGCTCATATGATGGCTACAACATTTAAATGTTGGAATTTACCCTTTTATGGAGGGTCTGTAGGGGTTTGAACCTCTTTGGTACTTACAGAACAGGTACACTCTTAGAAAATTTACAAGGGTTCTTCAAGACCCATACTTTTTGTAGTTGTAACTAGTTACAAGAACATCAAGGTTTGAACTTTATTAGTTTTTCCTTATTAGTTGTGGGGTTTTCAAACAATCAGTATGAACGATTGAGTTTTGACCGACCTTGGAGCTAATTCTATTTAATTATCTTAATATAAACCAATCAATTTTTACCATTATTTATGAGGGCCGTTCAAGTTAAGTAAAGGAGTTCAAGTATCTTCGGGTTTCTTAGGGACATTAGAGTGTGAGGTTGGGTGGAGAATCGAAGAAGCAGGGGTGGTATTGCAGTCACTTTAGCGCACCATTGTGGTGAAAAGAAAGTTGAGCCTAAAGGCAAAGTTCTTGATCTACCAGTCGATCTTCGTTCCTACCCGCACCTATGGTCATGAGCGAAAGGACAAGATTGCAGATACTGTACAAGCGGCCAAATTGGGCTTTCTCAGGAGGATAGCTGGCTTTTCTCTTGAAGATAGGATGAGTTGAAGCGCTGCTCTCTTGCGTGGAAACCAGTCAGTTGAGGTGGTTTAGGCATCTGGTAAGGATGCCACCAGGATGCCTCCATAAGTGTCCTTGGCATGTCCAGTTGGGAGAGGGCCACAGGGCAGACTGTGGACTAGGTGGAGATATTATACAAACGTCCCAGTTTGACTTGACCACTTCAGATATTTTTGTTCAACGTACATATTTTGACTTGAGTTGAAATTCTATACTGAATTTAAATATAAGTTGATGCATACATTTTCTTTTTCTTCAGGTCCTTAATAATATTTTACGAGCATAATTGTTATGATGATAAAGTAACCTGATCCAGAAATTGTATAACTTGCAATATTTAACATTAAGCAGTGTAAATAGACTGGAAAGAACATACTGGATATAACAATCATCAAAGTACACATTCAGCCTTGTAATTATGTTATTTATGACTCATACTGTATCTGCAATGTGGATTGTAGGAACAGGTTCATTCTAGTCCACAGAGAATCGACTGAAGAACCCTTAATTATACTGAATTTTCTAAGAGTGTACAAACTTGAACTTTTTATTTTTATTATTTTTATATTCTCTTCAACATCACCTAACATTATTCCTGCAGATTGACAGGACACTGATATGACTGAATCTTCTATAATGAGCACTCTGAGCACGAGTAATACTGGGCATCCTGCTGTAAAATGGTTCATGCCGATTATATAACATTTGTTGATCCGGTAAAGTTGACCAAATGCCCACGTAATGACATTCTAACAGTTAATAGGACATCCTTATACAGTAGGTTCACATTAAAGGTCACTGGAAATGATGAGGACACCGCTACAAACACCGCGAAGACTTATGCGCAGGACGTTATAATCGTTTTATAAAAACTGTGACGCCAGGCTGGTAAAACTGGTCAAATAATGAAATGAATGCCTGCGGCCTCATCTTAGAAGCTGAAAAATTTAAGAGGAGAAAAGTCATTACTGTCAGTCACCTCCAGAATTATTGGCACCCTCAAAGAAATAGAAAAAATATCTACTGTAAAATTTTAATATTTTGCAAAGTTTTAAAATGCATTATATAAATATACAGTACTGTGCAAAAGTCTTGAGCCCAGCTTACTTTTTTTTAGATTAACTTAAAGGAAATGATGTAAATTAAATAACTGGGTACAAAGTGCCTAAAGATACAATTTATTTATGTAACAACCTCAGCAGCGACCTCATTTCCCCTCTCGTCTGTTCCAACCACTCAGCAAGTTAGATGTCTTTTTTATGCTTGAATAATTCATAGGGATTCATGTGTCTTAATAAACAAAAAACATTCCCAGGTACCGGGAAAGGACTGAAATTTTTTTTAAAAACTTGCCAAAAATGAGAGCCAAAAAAGTATTTCAGGATTATTATACTATTATAGCCTACTGTTCTAGAATCCAAAATTGTGTCCAAACTTTTGACGAGTACTGTATTCATTTCCCTGAAGGGTGCCAATAATTTTAGTTAAACTGACCGTCATGTGTAAAATAATGTGTTGGTTTGATTCTTGTTTGACATAGCATACAAACAGGGTGAAAACAGGACAGGACGCTGTGCTCTCACTCAATACAATACGTAGGACTGATACAGGACTCTTCAGGCACATTCATACCAGCAAATCCGGAAGCATTGAAAGGGTGTTTCGACTTACTGTAAAGGAGTATCGAATCTATAGCAGACAACGTGTGTAACGAAGTCACATGCGCTTTCCGCATGAGAATGACTCGAGAAATAAACGATTAACGATTAAATAATTCGATTAACATGAACGCATTGACAGTATGTCCATATACTCTTGTGTCCGAGAGTATACTAGTTACTAAAGTGCTACAGGCTAATTTTTTTTTTTCCAAACAGCAACCACATGAACTGTGTTCACAACAGAAATGTAAAGAGATTTGCATTTGATAGGCATTTGAGTATTTTTGTGTATTACTCACACGATACCTTTCATATTGTCACTTCTGTCTTTGGCAATTTCTTAAAAGTCATTTCCAACCCAACTTCGACATAAAACACCAAAGATCATGCTTATCCTAAGACAATTCATGCATGCTCCTTCTGAGTATTGTTAAAATACATAGATTATTTCCAGGCGCTCCGATTTTTGCAGGAACGTGTAGTTAATTGTACAATTTCATATGATTGACATAGTCAAAACGACCATGCTACAGATGCAGCTATTATGGAATTAAGAAAATTCTGATTAATAAATAAGGATACACGATGATGAGGAAAGGCAGGTTGTTCTACATTGCACATAAAGAGTTGCATAATTCTCATACTACTGTTTGTGATTAAAGAGTACTTTGTAAGAATCTGGAATGCTTGGTGATTTTGTTGCATTTTTTGTTTTAGTTTCATCTTCCTTTTTTTTTTTTTCAAAAAGCACAAAGGAAAAAAAATTTGTAAAGAAAGGCAACTTGTGCGACTTAATTTTATTTCCAGAAGTCACCGTAAATGATATCTAGAGTTCATATTTCAGGGTTTTATAAGATGACACAATGCACGTACGATGAGAACTACGTTTTGAGTCGTCCGTACTGATCGAATGTCATGCTTTTTTTGTCGACGATTGGTCATCAAAGTCCCATGGGCATACCTCGGCCATTTTGCCACTGCAAGCGCCTCCTTTTGAATTTGGACTTTTCTGTTTCCCTATAGAAGAACCAGTGTTTCTGGTCACTTCTTTAGTTGTTTCTGGATCTTCAAAATCCCATGGACATATAGCAGCTTGCTTGGTTTTCCCTATTGCCGTGTTTGGACTTTTCTGTTTTTCCGTCGCACCCGCGTCATGACTACTGCCCACATCCCAAGGACAAATCTCGGCCAGTTTGGCTTGGCTGAGAGGTCTCTCTGTTGGTTTACCTGAAGGATGCTTGTCTTTTGTCTTCGTTTTGGCTTTCTCATCTTCTGTACCCATCATCTTCTCTTTTTCTTTCTGGAATGTTCTCATAGAGGTCGAGCCCTTTTTTGTTGCAGTGGTCTCTTTCATTTTAGAAACCTGAGAGGGACTGGGAATCTTTTCAAAAGTCGGACTTGTCGATTCATAGTCCCATGGACAGATGTCTGTCTTTGAAGATGTCTGCAGAGAGCTTCTTGAAGATTTAGAGGCATCAGGATGAACATCTTTTACTTTTCCTTCAGTCAGGCTAGCGCCCTTGCCTTTGATATCCATCACATCTGTGCTTGATTTGGTTTTCACCTCTGCAGATGTAGTTTTAGTTCTGCCCTGACCAACAGAGCAGGTTGAGTCTATAGATTTTTTTGGCAATTCATCAAAGTCCCATGGACATACATCTGCTTTTTGTGATTTATTTTTGTCTGTAGATGTCTGTACTTGAGACGAGACAGGTTGATTGGAGAAATTTTGTCTTGGCCCTTCTTTTTGACCTTGGCTTTCTTTACTACCGTCCTCCCAAGGACAGATATCTGCTCTGTCAGTGGGCTTCTGATTGGGTCGTCGGGT
The DNA here is from genome assembly GCA_028565275.1 of Leiocassis micropogon. Classification (NCBI taxonomy): domain Eukaryota; kingdom Metazoa; phylum Chordata; class Actinopteri; order Siluriformes; family Bagridae; genus Leiocassis; species Leiocassis micropogon. Next base: position 6,377,245 of record JAOVVA010000048.1, on the reverse strand, counting down.
CAGTGAGGGTGACTGATCTGTGCCTTTCTGTTTCTGTTGCTTGGTGGGTTTGGTGCTGTTGGAGTGGATTGTGGTAGACTCTTCAGGAGCGATGGACACATGCTTTTGTACCCTATTCTCTGAGGGAGTGGGCAAATCCTCTAATTCCCAAGGACACACCTCAGAAATATTGTAAACGTCTTTGCCTTTTACTGACTCAGAGCAGATGGACGGTTGGCTTTCACTAACCTGCTGTTTCATTATTCCAGCTTTGCCAGCTGTCTGCTTGTATTCTACTGACTGGCTGATGATCATCTTCGTATAGCTCTCTTCATTTTCAACAGGGCTTTTAGCTTCTTTGTTCTTTTGTTGAAAATTTTTGTTGGGGTCGTCTATGGACTGGGTTTTTCCAGTTAGACCCAGGGTCCTCTCTTTGGCGCTGGCAATGACGCTGAGCGACTTCTGCAACATGGATGTCCTCGGGTGAAGAGGTTTCTTGTCAGCGGTCAGATTGTGAGCACTGGCTGATTTACATACTAGAGGAACCGACTCAGTTGACTCGCTGGCGACGTCAATCTTCTCAGATGATTTTTTCTTCACCAGCTTCTTCCCCATTAAGGTTTCAAGAAGAGATCCCTCTGTGGTGGATACTTCCATTTTATCAGTTGCTGAACTGCTTGAGTCTTCGCTCTGGTCTCGCACGTGATCGTAACTGCTGTGTGACTTCTTCAAGGAGAAGACCTTGTTCTTTATGGACTCCTCCTTGGCAGGTTTTGCTGAATGAGACGGCTCGAAAGGATTCTTCCTTAGGACGCAGATGCTGTTTCGGTTATTACCATGCTCGCCCAGCTCCTTGTCGTCACGGCTATGCTGGCGACCCATAGTTTCCGGGATCTCAGTAATGCGTCTCATGAGCGAGCGTCCCAGGCCTTTTTTAGAGCTGCGTTTCTTTTGCAAGTGAGGGTTGTTTGCCAACATCTTCTTGCGTTTGTAGATCTCCAACTGGGAATATAGCTTTTTAAGCTCCTCCTGTGAAAGACAGTATAGGTAGGGAAACAGAGGAACAATTTAGGCAGTGAAATGTGTTTAGAATTAAAAAAAAAAAAACACACACACACAAATAAGCAGACACTCTATTGCACAGAAAACATGCAGAATGAGTTATTGTATGCAACTACAAACAGTGCCACACAGATGTTTGAACATTATAACATGCTTTTCGACAGTGACTAAGAACAGGACAGTCTGGGACAATATTGGATATGGACATTTTGTATGTTCTATTGTTAGGTCTGAAACAGTCTCAAGGATTTTATTCAGTCATTTAATTTTAAACCCATTACAGACTCTTCACCAAAGCATCAATCCCTTTTATAACCCTTAATAAATTACCCTTGCCGTTCTCAATGTGGTGAGAGACTTCTTCAGCCCTAACAAAGAAACAAAAACCTCTGCTCACATTGGTATATTTTTCCCAAAGACTGTCGCAAGACCTTACGCCACAGCCATTAATAGAACTGAGCTGGCCCATTTCGTCTGGTGTCTGCAATAAAAAACTGCCATGGCTCAGTTATTTTATCAGTGATAAGACAAGGAGATTATGATAATGTGTATTTATTGGTATATGGAATAGCAGAGAGAGAGATAGACAGCGCAGAGTGGACAAAGCACATGCTAACCCTTATGTCTTCAGGGTCGAGACTGTGTTCACTCCATGCAGATGTGATGCTGCTGTTCAAATATGACCCAGACCGTCCCATGTCCAACTCATCCTCATAAGCCTCGGTTGCTATGTCATCCCTCAGATGTGTCCCGGCGAACAGAAACTGTAGGATGTACATAAAGTTGCAATGCATATGCTTTAACCCTGTGTTCACAAAAACATTTGACAAGTTCAAATCAATTCATTTTTATTTGTACAGCGCTTTTAACGTTGGTAGTTGTCACAAAGCAGCGTTACAGAATTAAATAATAAGCTAATTTTGTCACGTGTAGTTTGTCATTTGTCCACCGTTTTTGTGTTTAAAAAGCGTTTAAAAATGCATTAATCAGTGCAAGAAATTATTGTTTGATTTACGTAGTTTGGTACTAGCCTCATTGGCAGATTAGCAAAGAATAATTGCACTACTGATCCTTGCTAATTCACTCTTAACCTTTTTTTTTTTCATAAGATCTCTACACATATTTAATCACAGGTAGTATAAGACAGAATAACAGTAAATAAGATCTAACTGCAGGATGTGAGAGGAAGTAAAGAAACCTTGGACAACATATGGCATAAGATTGGTCCAAGGAATCATCTGAGCAAGTTGTTTAGACTCGGGAAAGTCTCAATTCAACTCAGTTTACTTTAACACTTGTTAGTGTGCACATACTGTAGGATTAGGCTTTTATTAACTGGTAAATGGCCCATAACTTTTGAGATCATTGCCAGGACAACTGACCACATTGACATACTCTACTGAAAAATACTCATCGAATAAAGATTTTCAAAGACGTTTACCTTTGGGATGAGTAAGAGGCCCAGTGTAACTGTCACTGTCAAATGAGTGTGAGCAAAGAACAGCATAAGCATCCAGTCAGGGTGGAGTTCAGATGCAAAAGTAAATCTGCAAATGGAAAAATGGAAATTTATGTTTACACCCTGTGCTGTTTATATACACTACAGTACATGGCCAAAAGTATGTGCATATCTAACCATCATAATCATGTCTTTTATACCAGTCCTGTTAATTGATTAAAAAATTAATCTAGTTAATCACAGTTACATATTGCGATTAATCACGATTAATCACAACTTTTAAATACTCAGATTTTCTTGTATTATAAACGTGCAACGTTGGAGCAAAGAAATACATGGCAAACTGGTTAAGGGAAACAGATTATGCAGTTGAGTTGCAGTTCCACTTTACACACTGCCATGTCACAAAGTATAAAAAACGGTGGTCCACTGAGCATAACCATTTCCCTGGAGTGGTCTCCTCAGTGGTTTGTCTTTTGCACCTTTAACTTTATCTGGCAAAGTCAACATACTTGTACTTGTAAAATTAATTCAGTGCATATACATGTACAGTAATAACACTGTAATGGCAACCGTTGTGCCTTAATTAAGGAGGTTAACACATAGAATGAGCTGTTAAAGGATAATAATCAATAATGGGGTAATGTGATGTGACCTCACACTAGGCAGAGTTGCTGTGACTACAGTGATGTTGATTATCTTCCTATAGCAGGAGACTGAATAAGCAAATTAAGTATAAAGCTGTGATTTGCAGCTGCACTATAGTCAGTGATGCTGTTGGAGAAAATTCATCAACACCCTCTGACCTATCAATGTTCTCTTCAATTCAAGAGACACGTAATAGTGCATTCCGTTTTTTTTTTATTAATTTTTTTTTAGCAGGTCTAACAGTTTAGATGTTTGTTTTCTTCAGGAGAATACAAGCCACATTTTCATCCACATGCTTTGGTGGCATTCATTTGGTGGTATTCAGAGCATGCTTTTCATCTGCATTCAGACCGCTCTCTCTGTTAGACTGGGTCTTTAACTACAGCCCTCAATCAAAAAAAAAAAACACAAAAAGGCTTGTTACCACAGACTGGTGGCCAATTAAAGGATAATAATTGTAGCGCTATTATAAAGTAGGGGAAATTTAGCTTCATATATATTTTTGCCTCATCTTGTCCCCTTTGTCACCGTTCAAGCAAAATTATTAAATGATATAACAAAACTAATGAGCCACCTCGGTTCAGGTGAGTGCTTCCATCATCTGACCAAGGTGCATGCTGGGAAATGAAGTCCAAAAGGTCAAAACAAAACATAAGAGTCTTAGGGCGCATGGCGCCCTCTAGGGGTTAACCCTGACATACTGAATTTGGAATCTGGGGGACATTAAAAACTACTGAATTAGAAAACATGAGGGCACTTGATACAACTAAATTAGGAAACTAGGGGACCCCGGAAGCCACTAAAAGAAGAAACAATGAGACATTGGAAACTACAGATTTTGGAGTCCAGGGAACACTGAAAACTACTGCGCTTGGAAACTAGGAGTCATTGAAAACTAGAGATCTTGGACTTGTATGGGAGACAAGAAACCACTGACTTGGGAAACAAGGGGATACTGGAAACTACATATTTTGGAATCCAGGGAATACTGGAAACTACTGAGCTTGAAACTAGTGGACATTGGAATCTGTGGAATACTGGAAACTACTGAATTGGAAAACTAGGGGACGCTGGAACTTACTGAATTAAGAAACCACGGGACACTGGATACTACTGATTTTGGAAACCAAGGGACACTGGAAACTACCGAATTAGGAAACTGTGGGATACTGTAAACCACTATCCTTGGGAAACAGTGGATAACTAGGTAGCATTAGATATTAGGAAACAGGAGACAGTGAATATTAAGGGCTAAGGAAACTAGGAGACAAATGAAACAAGTAACAGTAAAAACTACTGCACAAGGAGGCCATGGAACAAACTATCTATAGGACAATAAGCTGAGGAACAAGAAGTTAGACACACTGTAGATTAAGGCATATGAAACCTAGGGGCCACTTAAAACCTGTTCATTAGGAAATTAGGAGATACTAAACAGTGGAATCTAGAGAACAATAGAAAGTAGGAAATAAGGGAACTAATAAACAGACGACCTAAGAATAAATAAGATCACATAAAGACGCTTAAGCACGGGAGTGGAAGAAAAACAGAAATTAAGGACAATACAAGTAATGGGGCAGGAACTGAAGAGTAAACAGAAACTAAATACCATGATGTCCTTGAAAAACCTTGATTTTATTGCAGCTTCAGCCTAGATGAATATATGGTAATCCTGTTTGACAGCGTCATTTAACAGAAGCAGCGTCCATAATAGTCACCCTTGCAAATCATTTTCTCAGGGCAGGGAAGGGTGTGGATTAATCTGTCTGAGTAAAAGTGACCCATAATGCTTCAGGTGTGATAGAGAGGCCTTCAGTCATGTGTTGTGCTGTCTGTCTGTGTGACTGGTGCATTGATATCTCTAAATTCCCAAATAAGAGTGTTGTACACAGTAAACCTCTCAAGAACTGCAGACAGTTAGCGAGACACAAACAGGACATAGCATGTTTATATTAAGCTCCTGTAAATATATGTGCTGTCACCTGACTCTGCTATATTTTATTCCTCCAGCACTGAAACTGTGCTGGTTGTGACAACACCTGGGACTTGGAACGCTAGGAGCCAGAGCTGTTTATTTCCTCACTCAGTGCTTATCAGGGAAACAGTTATGTTTTAAATAATGATGTGTAAAGTCAATATATAATAATAAAATATGACCATGTGGTGTGATGACGTTTGGCTTACAGTTATGATATTTTGCTAACTGAGCATGTCTTGTTTGTCAGGGTAGGGACATTACCCATCAGCCCCAGTTAACTGTAGGATGCAGCAGATCAGGGCCTGTATATACACCGCGTTCCAAATTATTATGCAAATTGTATCTAAGTGTCATAAACATTAAATGTTTAGTTTTTAAATTAAACTCATGGATGGTGTTGTGTCTCGGGGCTCTTTGGATCACTGAAATGAATCTCAGACACGTGTGAT
>JAOVVA010000048.1:6313046-6325216 GCA_028565275.1 Leiocassis micropogon | reverse complement strand
GTGTGGTTGCATATATATATATATATATATATATATATATATATATATAGATAGATAGATAGATAGATAGATAGATTTCTCTTTCTCTTTTGTTCTTTTTCTCTCCAACTCTGTCTTTCATTCTCTCTCTCTCTCTCTGTGGATGTAATCATTCTTTCTCATAAATCCCTTATCCATAAATTCGGTTATCCAGAGTAAAGTAACGCACTACTGAGCATGAGGGTAATTCTACCGTAACTGCCTTCTTAACATAACGAGGCAAAAACAATTGGTTTTCATAACAGTACAAATTTGTGTATATATTTTTCTTCTTTTTTTATTCATAAGTATAGCACCATCGCTGTTATAGTGACAGAGCCAGAAGCAAAAGCGCCATAATGTCTGTTCCAGTGCACCATTGGGTTGATACTCGGCGCTACACGGTGGGGTGGTGGATCCAGATGTGGAATTATGGCTCCTGGATCAGCGACAGACTCATAAATGATAACGAGAAAGACTCCCAATTAAAGTAAAGCACTTCTTAATATCAGTTTATACAGCATGATTGCAAAACAAAAAAAAAGCATGAAAAATTGGCGGAGATTGAGACGCAGAAAAGAGCATCTTGCTATTTTGGAAAAATGCAGGTTTTGTTTATTCTCATCTCTGCACTCATGGCAGTCTGAGTCTCGAGCCGGCTTCACTGGCCATCTGTCTGAGGAAACCCGAGAGTTCATTCTCATTACAAACAAACGGGCCTGTGCTTTAACGAGCGCGCATTTTACTGCAGGAAACTTTACGCTTTACATTAACATCATGCTTTTCATTGCTCTGTTTCAGAAACATCATGCAACATGTGACAATAAACCTAATGCCTCTTCTGACTTGAATCATTCTGAGACATTTATTCTGTATCACTGCAGTGGTTATTGGTACTGTTATACAAATCTACCTTTGAATTCTCAATTCTGATTGGTCAGAAGGGGTTGATTGAGTAATTAGAAGAAAATTAAAGGTTTAATGTATATTAATATGCTCGTTCTTAAACTTTATACGTAGATATACGTAGTAGCAGCTAAATTGCAGGGACTTTTACAGATTTACAGATTCACAGATTAAAACATTCAAGCAACAAAACATTAAAGCAATCTTTGCAGGTTTATGTAAGGAAATGTTTATTTATTATTTATAGAATAATTTGTAGATTGTATAGGATCAGAGTAAAAGCCAGCTCAAAAAGCTTGTAATAATGTGCATTATGTATGTACAGTAACATGACACATTGTTTTGTTATTTGTTTGTTTGTTTGATTCTTTGTTTAAAGTTAGCGAGGACAGGACGTAATGATCGCTTCCACTACCTTAAACAGAAAAAAGTGTAACCGAACACTCTGTAATTAAAAAAAAGTCTGTAATCATTGACACTTCAGAGAAATAAAACACTTCAGGAGTTGCAAAAAAAAAATCAAGTTTGGGATCGGAATAGTAACATCTCTTTATCACACCACTATAATAATAATAATAATAATAATAATAATAATAATAATAGGGGTGTTCAAACTAAAACGGGATTTGTGATGAATTTTCTGATGAAACATCGTCCAACATGTGGACGATTTTATTATGATTATGATTTATTATTATGAAGGAGTGATCGACATTTATAGAAGACTTCAAGCACAGTACAGTGATGAGACTCTTGGCTGCAGTAAAACATGTGAACGATGCAAATGTTTTAAAGAAGGCTGTATGTCCAGTCAACATTCAGGGGAGTCGAACACCTGATCCTTGAAAATTGACATATAACTTGTCGCCAACTTGCGGAAGAGACACATTTGTCTGTGTCAACTGTACACACGGTCTTTCATCAACACCACTCGCACAGTACTGGAGGTCGGCTGGGAGTTATCGCCACATCCCCCGTACAGTCCTGACCTCACTCCAAGACATTTCCACATGTTTGGACCATTAAAGGAGTTCCTGGGAGGCCGGGGTTTCAGACATGAAGCAGACAGTCCGGTCATGGCTCCAGCGTACTGAGAAAACTTTCTACCTTGATGGTGTCCAAGCACTAGTGAGACACTGGAATAAGTGCATTAGTGTATCGGGGGATTATATAGAGACATAAAGGGAGTTTTTACTCTCATAACTGTGTTCTGTTATTCTGTACAATCAAAAGTCGTAATAATAATAATGCCGTTGCAAAAATTCAATTTGTTTGTGTCAATATAACGTTACAGGCTTATCATTTTTATTATTATTGTCATGCATTTATATACTAAATTTTAAAAAGAAAATTGAAGGACCATTGGATTCTCCTGTTCCTTTGTTGTCTAGTTCCATGTCTTACATCTGCTCCCTTTTTACATTCTGGTATATTTTGTGTCTTTTTGTCCTGGATGTGTTGAAATAATGCCCGTGTGATATTCACGTGCCTGTGTTCTCATTCCAGCCAGTTTGTGCGTGATGTCTAATAATAAATCCTGAAATATCCCGACTCAGCAAAGTGTTACAGCATCTTTTCCGTAGCGCAGCTCTGATGAATCTCTAGAGCGCTCCTGGTTGCGCCGGTGCTTCTGCAGCTTTCAATAAACTGACTGAGGAGTACGTGCTGCAAAGGCGAAGATAACAAGAGAGAATCATGGCTCGTTTGCATAAGAAGGGCCGCGGGCACAATGAGACGGCTTTATCGCATTACAACACAAGCGCACAAACTCCTGATTACCGCGCGATCCTGAGCTCTATTTATAACCAGCAGGGCTAAAAGGAACAGCAGCACTTTTCCAACCACCAGCTGCCTTTCTGCCTGATCATCGGCACCCATCAAATGGAAAAATCTACAAGAAAGCACGATCAGGACTGTCGGCTATCGACTACAGGCCACTCAGAGCAAGAGTTCGATTACACGTCGTAAGGGAAAATAGGAAAGACAGAGGAAGTAGTGCGATGCGGCTCACAGAGACAGACACGTGCTAGCTCCGACCAAGAAACTGGTTTTATTGCACAAAAAGTGATCACTAAGTTTATATTATAAGATTTTACATCAATCTAAAATTTTTATTGTTTTTCTGCTTGAGAGATTCTTGACCTGTCTTTTTAGGTACTTTTATCCCACGACTTTACTGAATTCTCATTTCTGATTCATCATAAAGTTATCATTTCTATAGTAACGACTTACAAAAAAAACAACTGACATGATTTAGTTTCGCTTAGCTTTATTTATTCAATATTTTTTCTCAGATGCTTTAGTGTTAGTTTCAGAATTAAAGGTGCAAATTTATGCTTTCTTTCTAAAGAACAGGACAGAGAAGTTTCAGGACAGAAAGGTTTATGGTTTGTGGTCTCACGGTAACACGTCAAGCTGAGATTTTATTTCACTGTATTTTTCAGAGAGAGAGAAATAGGGATGCGATGCTGGTGAGAGACTGTACATAACATAAGTGAAGACAGGAAATATATTGTCCAATGGATATTCCACCAACTTTAATGTAACTATAAATGGATTAAAAGTGTCATTATTAAATAAATATTGTTGTTAGTACTGTAAGTGCTGCTTCAAAGCTGTTGTAGGAAAATAATCAATTCGGTTGTGGTAACAGTAATCCCCAGATCCTATTTTCACAAATTTGAAAATAGTGATGGGTCCAAATCGTGGCCCAGGTTCTGATGGGGTGGATCGAGTTGATTCGTCTCGTAGGTCTTCTGTAGGTCCAGCGTATGTTTCCACTGGCGTATTCGTGCTCAAGCCCATGCAGGTGTAGTTGGTCATAAGGGCTACTTAGGACGTTTACACGTTATGGCCTCGGGATCTTTTCCGAGAACACTTGACCCCAGAGTCTGGTCGACTTGAATCAGTGAGAGCGAGAACATTCCACACTCGGCAACCGTGCCTGAGTCTGCTTTAAGAGGTGATCTCCAGAACGATACAGCGTACTCAGGCACTGATCGAATCAGATATTTACCCCAATCATAACTGAGAACAGAAGTAGATCGCTGTTTAGACACGACGTCATCGGTGAACTCCGTCTCCTCCGAAATCCGTGTGAACGTAGCATGTGCCGATCTCATCCTCTTACCAACAAATCCGTAGCTGATACAGTAGGAAGGCATGCGAGAGCACTGCTGAGATATCCTGAGATATCAATAATATTAGAAATAGATTGAAAGTTAACTACCTTGTTCTCTTCTTTCCTAGAGTTTAATGGAGGCTCACAAACCAAGTGGGTGCATATTGCTGTATCAGAGGGTGTAAATACGCAAGTGTACCTGATAACGGAGCACAAAAAGCAATGTGAACGCTGGCCAGTCGGGGAGCAGGGAGGGGGAGGAAGGGGGTGGAGTAATCGTTTCTGGGCATGGTAAAAAAATCAAACGTGCCTAATGTGTATACTTGAATCTATGCAGGGCTACGGCAGAGTTATGGTGCAAATACCACCTGGAGTTGGTTGCAGCAGTGAGCTACGGCACTACCCAGCTACCTCTACTATCGTATCATGTGACTTTAAAGCACCAGGTTTGAGAAGCACATCGTAGAGCTTCCTGGAAGTAATCGCCTGACATTATAAGCATTCAAACCTTTTTAAACACATTTATTATAACTAAAGGCATTTTGGTCCATTTTTTTAAGTTTGTGTAAACATATTTAGGTTAAACCACACTCGGAGGAGTTACTGTATATCTGAGCAGTCCGGAGAAAACTGCAAACGTTCCTATAATATTCTGTAGCTTAAACTTTTTCAAAAGTGTTTTATAAACTGTTGTCTGAATGACACAACATAAGGTCAGGAATTGTACTGTTAATTACATCTAACCGATGAAACGGAATCAGCCCTGCATACTTCTGAGCCGTGGCATGTCTAAGAGGAGACGGTGCAGACAAATCACGTGCTTAATTATTCAGAGAGATTCCTGCAACCCATTACACTGCATACATTATAGAGCAGCAGAGGCTCGTTTTCAATCCTGCGCTGCTCTTAATAATCATCCTCAAACACCAGGTTCACAGCATCCACAAGCCCTGCCTTCTAAACTCTCTAGCCACCCAGTCCACTCTGGATTAGTAGCTACGTATGAGCTAATGTTGTCTCTAAAAGACTGTAGATTTGATTCAATTAGAGATTTGTGTAGTCTCATTTTCACTTTGGATAAACTGCCATCCTGACCCCGATTTTGAAAGCATTCACATAAAACACCATTTTTTTATAACACTTCATGCTTCTTATCTTCTCATCCACGTTTTTTTTGGAATTATACATACACGTTTATATTTTTCATCAGATAAAAATAACAAATTTGCTAAATACACTTTCATGCCTTTTGATGTCTGTAGTGTCCGTTACCTTTTTGAATTTGAATCGATCTTAACTGTCAAACTTGATTTTACATGAAAAGACATAAACCTGAAAAAGTGCATTATTCTAAAATGCAGAATTGTTAAGATATTGCAACATGAATTCGACATGGTTACGGACACTACAGATTTTTCAGGGGGGACTTAATTTTGCATAGAATGCTTTAATTTAGGCAACAATTTTTACAGGTCATACGCTTCTAGAAGCTTACACCAATTTTAGTATTAATGATGAAATATTCATATATATTCACATTCATTTGCATTTTAAATGATTATAGTTTGAAGCGAGACAGTGTAACGCTATAAAAATGACCATTTTTGGGGCGCATATGAAATCATCTCTCCAGAACGGCTGAGCCTGACAACTTGAAATTTTTAGGAAAGCAAGATTGGTCACTTCCATGTTGTCTAAACTTCTGAAGTAGCTTCTTTGGTGCACACATTTCTGTAACCCAGTACAGACATTAACCCTATTGAAAGCAGAAACAGACATTGTAATCATGCTGTTTACAGGAGTGTGAATAAAGCCAAGTCATTTAAGAGGTGTTAAATGTGTTCCTTCTTGCATGACACACACTGCTGCTTCTTTCCTCATGAAGCTTAACAGCGTAATAAGCTCCCAGCGCTCCTTGAGTTCCAAGATAATTAATCTTTCTTTTTCTTTCTTTCTTTCCTTCTTTATTTCATTTCTGGCTCCTGACATCACAGGAAAGCACCTAGAACGTAAAGTCTCACCTCTGTGCTGGTCAGGTTGCACCTGTGAGTTCCTGCGAACCAGCCATCAGTGGAACACTGATCGATATCCACATCCTGCAGGCTGATATCCAAACGAACAACTCCCCTATGAGAGAGAGAGAGAGAGAGAGAGAGAGAGATCAATTATGACCTCGGGAGCAGAGACGGCAAGTCAATCAGCTTGAACAACATAAATGTCTTAAGTGAAATGTAAGCTTCGCTCCACCAAGCGTTCTCGGTCCTTACGGCCGCTATCAGGCGCTAAATGTGTTGCCTGAGGCTTGAAAGGTTCTTTATGAGAGCAACAGCTCTTTAAGATGAAAGCACAAGAGTCATGGCAGACTTTCAGTCAGAAACATGCACACTGCCACAGATGAGGACAACCAGTATATAGTACATAGTATCCATCCATCCATCCATCTAGGAACCTCCAGAGTCCAACTAGAGACAGTGGAGACCAATGGTTATCATTGTATTTAGTCCTATTTACGACCGTGTAGGACCTCCGATACACATGCTCCAAAAGACTTCATGTCACTCTCACATGGCAGATTAACTAAACTAAATTCCACACTTCCGTACTTATACACTTCCACACTTGTTAACTTATGCATGTCTGCACTTCTAAACTTTCACACTTCCGCACTTCTGCACTTTTACATTACATCATTTCTGCACTTCTACACTTCCACACTTCTACACTTGTTTACTTCTTCACTTATACACTACAGGCAATTTGTGAGCGCCAGTTAGTCTAATCGGCAAGTCTTTGGACTGTTGGAGAAAACCAGAGTACACGGAGCAAACAGACTCATGGTACAGTATATGCGCCCCAAATTCCAACCAATCACCTCAAATGCATGTATATGTGCTCCATGTCACACTCATGTGGAAGATTAACTAAACTAAATTATGTCAGGTCTTGTCTATATTTTTTATTTATTTACCCCTAGGTAAATTAGGAGAGAAGAAGAAGAAGAAGGAGAGAGAGAGAGAGAGAGAGAGAGAGAGAGCTAAGCCGCATTCACTACGCACCACCAGCTCTCTCGGATGACCTCACAGCAGGACACGAAGCATAAACAGCGCAACACACAGGTTTATCCTCACCAACTCATTCTTCAAGACTATACAGTACCAACGCTTCTTACATGCAATGCTCGGCCACACCCCCTATATCACACCCTTATTTACAAGAATTCTTTTTTATTTGAACATATACACACCCTCACCGGCTACTTCATTAGGTTCACCTTGTACCCTTGGACCCTCCAGAAACCAGTTTGAGATGATTTTAGATTTGTGATACGCAGCGTTATCCTGTGCTCATAAAGGAATGCACATGATCAGCAACAATACTCAGATAGTGTATACTCATGACATTTAAATCATGCTTTGGTCTGATTTTGGTGAGTCCATGTGAATTGTAGTCTCACTTGTCTGTTCTTGTGTGGTCTTGTGCTGTTAAAGCCCATCTGCTTGAAGGTTTGATGCGTTGTGCATCAGAGATGCTCTTCATCATACCTCGTTGTATTACTGTTGCCTTTATATCAGTTCAAACCAGTCTGTCCATTCTCCTCTGAACTCAGGCATTCTCCCTTAGTTATCTATCTATCTCTATCTATCTCGCGATAGTTTTTCTTTATCAGATAGTTCTCTGTAAACCCTAGAGATGCTTGTGTGTAAAAATCCCAGTGGATCAGCAGTTTCGGGAATACTCAGACCAGCCCGTCTGGCACCAACAACCATGGCACATTAAAGGGTCACTTAAAATCACCGTTCGTCCTCATCTTTGAACTTTAGCAGATCTTGACTCATTACCTGCCATGTGGTTAGATTTTTGCGTTATCAGTGCGTAAACAGTTTAACTAAGTGGCTGGTGAGTGTTTTAAATGTTTCTGTAAATTATTCTCTAAGGATAATGAGCTATGAAAAGCTGTCTTATTAAATTCTAACTATCACAAGGAAAGATCAAAAATAACTTGGCAGATGATGAGAACATGAATCGTAAAACAGTTTTATAACTGTGGAAGTCGGGATTATTTTACAAGCCACATTGTTTTCTGTGCCTCTTAACCATGAACGTAAAAGATATAAAACATAAAATAAACCAATCCAATTAAACACTATCAAAAAAGGGGAAATCAAAGAAAGACTCTGCATTTAAAATGTTTATTAATGATGATACGGGTGATTTTCTGTAAACTGTCCCTGTAAATGAATAATAGACTTCAAATTGTGACATTAAATTAAAAAAAATAATTTAAAAAAGCGTAAAGGAAGCGCTTAGTGATGAGATCTTATTTCAGTGAAGAGGAGTGAAGTGTGTCTGTTTATGAGTTTCTATTATTAATGTCCTTCACCCCTCACTGCCGCTGCAGATCGTTCGACATCCCATAATGCTCTCAGGTCAATAAAACGCCACCCAGGTTCTGTACCTTTAATGTAGTCATGAAATACATCTCTGATTAGAGATAAAGAGAGAGAGAGAGTGAGAGAGAGAGAGATAATGCGAGAGACTTAGAAATAGATGGATAGAGAGACAGACGGAGAAACAGTTAGGTGTACTGTATGGAATGTTATATAGACTGAAATATAGATAAATCAATATATTGATAGTGTGTGTGAGAGAGAGGGAATAGAGAAAAGTAAAGATAATAAAGAAAGAGTGAAAATAAAGAAGGTGGGATAATTAGACAGACAGATAGATCGATAGATAGATAGATAGATAGATAGATAGATAGATAGATAGATAGATAGATCGATAGATAGATAGATAGATAGATAGATAGATAGATAGATAGATAGATAGATAGATAGATAGATAGATAGATAGATCGATCGATCGATCGATAGATAGATAGATAGATAGATAGATAGATAGATAGATAGATTCTACTAACAATGAGAGGAAGAACAAGAATTTAAAAAAAAAAGCAGCACACACTTCTATAATTCCACACTTCTGCACTAATACACTTCCACACTTGTCCACTTGTACACTTCTGCACTTATACAGCACCACACATCTACACTTCCACAGTTCTACACTTGTCCACTTTTGCAGTTATTCACTTGTCCACTTCTACACTGAGAATACACTACACTTCTACATTTTCCATATCCACACTTCTGCACTTTAAAACTTTCACACTTCTGCACTTCTACACTTTTATACTTGTACACTTCCACATTTCTATGCCTCATCACTTTTACACTTCTACACTTGTTCACTTCTGCATGTCCACATTTCTGCACTTCTACATTTTCACACTGCTGGTGTATTTGTGTATTTGTGTGTTTGCTGTCCTCTTTTTTAAGGACTGTTGTTTTTTTTTTTTTTAGTCACATGCCATTCCCAGGTACAGAGTGTAACTGTGCTGAGCACATAAAGCTCCTGCGCTGTGAGATTGGGCTGTGACAGCACGTCTCTCCCCGCAGGAGATCGCACACTCGCACTCACACTCACTCTCACACACTCACACACACACACACACACACACACACACAGGCTCTCTGCAGGAGGGCTGGAGCAGCAAACACAGCATCACCCCCCACTGCACCGAGATCAGCTTTAATACACACATCATATACCTAACACACACACACAAGCTACCACACACATAGAGATTTAAAGAGTGTGTGTTCGTTCATGTATATATAAAGAAACGCACTGTGAAAGACCTCGGAGCACCTGCTCTTGTTAATAAGTTTGTGCGTGGCCTTGCCCGAGGGTTTTCTGACCTCACTTTACTTCCAGTCTTTGTCTCTGCTCTCTAAAGTACAGAAAAGAGCAGAGAGTACATCTGAGTGCCTCTTCAACTGTATTACCATTTTTATACTTACAGAATGGTCCAAAGTGTGTTTCAGTACGGTCTACATATCCTAAAGTGTATTATTCCTCTACAATCTCATCAATTTACCAATGATTACCTCTCGGTAATTCGGAGTTTAGGTTTCCTGTTAGATGATGCACTAAAACTTGATAAACAAATCTCTACCGTGATTGGATCTAGCTTTTATCAGCTCCATAGGCTCGCAAAAATGAAACCTTTTCTCACTGATAAAACTCTGGAGATGGCCATTCATGCTTTCATGGTTTTCATGGCATTATGGTATTTCTAAATCTCAAATCGCCCGTCTTCAACTGGTTCAGAACGCCGCTGCTAAATTTCTCTTGAAAAAGAAAAAAAGGGATCATGTGACTCCGCTTTTGAAGGCCCTTCATTGGTTGCCTGTTCAGAATACATTTTAAAATTCTACTATTTGTTTTTAAATCGTTACACCAGCAAGCACCCATCTACTTATCTGAAGTGCTGCACCATCATACCCCCCTGAGAAGTTTGAGATCCTGTGACCAGAACCTCCTCTTAATCCCACACTCCAGACTCAAGCGTAGAGGTTATTGGGCCTCGTTTTTGGAATGACTTGCCAATCGATATCCGAATGGCTCCTAGTTTGACTATTTTTAAATCCCTTTTAAAAACCCATCTGTTTTCCCTGGCCTACTAGGCTGTACTGTGCCTATTAAGTTTTTGTGTTTATCGTGTACTTTTAGCCTTTTTATGATGTTATGATGTGGATGTACAGCACTTTGGTCAGTCCCGCGGCTGTTGTAAATGTGCTATATAAATAAACTAAACATAAACATAAACCTGATTACCTTTTTGTCCTTGTTAAAGAATAAAAAAGTCATCCTTTTAACTCATTTAAACAATCCATCCATCTAGGAATCTCTGTAGTCCTACTAGGGACCGTGGAGGCCAATGGTGACCATTGTATGTATCCCTATTTTTACAACCGTGGAAGGACCTCCGGTCAACATTCACACACTACGGGCAATTTGGGAATGCAAATTAGTCTAATCTGCTAACCTTTACCTATGGACGGAAACAGGAGTACAAAGGAGGAAACCCACCAAGCACAGGGAGAACATGCAAACTCCATGCACACAAATCCCGAGGTGGGAATCAAACTCAGACCCTGGAGGTGCAAGGCCAGAGTGCTTATCACTAAACCATCATGCCTCCATTCAAGCAACAATTTTATTTAAAATATAATATTTGATCTATGAAAACATAAGTTTCTGATATGCTTATGCTTTAAACAGTCTTCCCCTCATCACCCACTCTGTGCACAGTTGTGGATTAAACGGTCAAGACTCCAGGTTACTGAGGATCAGGGGTTCAAGTCTCAATGCTGCCAAGCAGTGCCAATGCTGCCATATTCTGATAGACGAAGAAAATTATTTCACTGTGCTGTAATGTACTGTATATGTGACAAATAAAGTCTTGATCACTACTTTTTTTTTCTTAAAATTATAAAGGGGTAGCTCAATGGTTAAGACATTGGACTATGGTTCAGAAAGTCCCAGGTTCAAATCCCACGACCACCAAGTCATCCCTGTTGGGCCCTTGAGCGAGGCCCTTAACCCTAAAACTGCTCACATGTAAAAAGAATTAAAACTGTAAGTTGCTGTGGATAGGGGTGACTGCTAAATGGCTAAATGTAAAATAATTACACCACCACCTGGTGGTTTCTGCTTTCAAAGAAACCAGAAACTCCTTCCCACTATTGTTACAAACCGCTGACGATGGAAAGGGACACTTCCATAAGTGGTAAAAAGAATGTCTCATTACAAAAACACCATCATTCTAAAATGAGTGCATGACTATATACCTGTTATAAAGGGAAAAAATTAACAACTTCTGACCAATCAGCCCACCATAGGCCAACCTGGAGACCTCCACCACCCAGCTTCCTGTAAAGGTCCACCTGGCATCCCTCACATCCCACCCAGCCAAGCTCTCGGTAGAGGCCAGCCTTTCCAAATACATGTACAATTCACATCCTGCCAGGCTCTAATAAGAGGCCACAGAGGCAGCCTCCCCAGCATATGCGTACACCATTCCACAGCCAATGGTGTGTGTGTGTTTATAGAGTGTGGGATACAAAAGCAAGTAAATTCTTTAACTATATTTGCAGGTACAGGTTTTCTTAATAAAGATCGTAAAGACTAACACAAGCGGGAACCAGGCCCATGGTGGCCTGTGGCTTTTGGCTTCGGTCCCAAGCCCTGTTAGAAAAATGGGGGGGGGGGGGGGGCA
>JAOVVA010000048.1:6276591-6295343 GCA_028565275.1 Leiocassis micropogon | reverse complement strand
AATAATAATAATAATAATAATAATAATAATAATATCACTGATTACATTAAAGATCAGCAGATTATTTTTAGCTTTAAACTTTTAACGCTTAAAACTAAAAGTGTTTGATGTGTTTGACACATTCGATGTGAAGTTTACCTTTCAAAGGACAATTCTGTGTCTACAACTATAGGGTGAAATGTAGTAATTAGAAATGTGCCACAAACAATAATAAAGGAGGGGGAGGAGACACCTGCCTCAGGTGTGTTAGAGGAGGTTTGTGAGCATGCGGCGACGGTTTAAGGAACGAATTCCAAAAAAAAAACACCAAAAAAAAAAAACCCGCACACAGTGGCGTCACGTGACTCCTCACCTGAAGTCGGGTGTGAGGTTCGGCTTCAGCCCGTGAAAGCCGGTGGACAGGCTGAGGAGCCAGCGCGGGACAAAACTCCCGGCGTCGCACTCGAGGAACGGAGCCGACCACCTCACGGGGTGTACGCCTTCACCCGCACCCACGTGACCCTCCTCCTCCTCCTCATCATCATCATCATCACCCTCATCCTCCTTCCTGCGCCTGTGCGCGTGGTACCACTCGGTGTCGTTGCGGAGGAGGTCGCGCGCCGACGCGGACAGGTCCTGCAGCACGACGTCGCCGCCGCGGCGCGTGGCCTGGATGTAGACGGAGGAGGAAGAGGAGGAGGAGGAGGAGGAGGGGGACGCGGCGTCGAACACCACAGCGGCCCGGTGGATCCTGGCGTCGCCGTCCACGACGCTACGCACGAGCGCGCGGCACCACTCCAGGTCGCGCACGCGGCTGCGCTCGCGCGACCGCAGCAGCGCGCGGAGGAAGCCGGCGGCGTGCGTCAGAGCGTGCAGCGCGGGCCGGGCGGCGGGGTGCGGGTGCGGGTGCGAGCGCGTGTGCGGCTGCGGCTGCGGGTGCGCGCTCCGCAGCGCGCTCAGCTCGTACCTCCCGGTGCAGTTGGCGCGCTCGAGCGCCGAGGGGTCGCCCGTGTGCAGAAACGCGGCCACGACCCTCGGCAGCTGATGATGCTGGAGCTGATGCTGAAGATGCTGATGCTGAAGATGCTGATGCTGAAGATGCTCGTCTGTTCTCGGTGCCAGAGCAGAGCCCACGACGGAGCTCACCTGCAGCAGCAGCAACGCCAGTCTGATCACCGCCATATCCTTTAAACCCTGAGCGAGATCTCTCCTCTCTAATCACTGCATCCTCTCTTCACCTGTAGACCTGCGTACTCCTGTTTGCTTCCTGTTGTTGTTGTTGTTGTTGTTGTTGTTGTTGTTTTCCCCCCGTAACACACCGTTACATTTGTCTCGTTGCTATGATGTGATGCTCTGTGATCTTAGAGCAGCATCCTGGTTTTTTTTTCTGTTTTGGTTAGATCAGATTTCCTCCATGCGAAACAGACATCTGTCTCCTGCCTGTTCTGTAGAAAATATAAAATTAATTCAATTTTTTTTTTCTCTCTCTCTCTCTTGGTATCCTTGGCAGACACACTCCGCCCTCCTCCGAGCAGCGCTTCAGTTAAAGCACTGGAAACGCCAGAACACACACACACACACACACCACACCGATGGCAGTGTAAGCCCAGCCCCCTTGGAACGACCTGATTGGCCAGTGCTGAATGGTCCTCTTTGATCCCTGTGTGGGCCGTGCACCTGTCAGTTATCTCAGGAGCTCTCCAGCACAGGAGCGTGCTGAACTCAAGGTGTTATTTATAAATAAATAAATAGTCAATCAATAAACGTGCTTTGTAAGTGCAGAATTATTCACTGCACAATGTGACCCTATCTCTCTCTCTCTCTCTCTCTCTCTCTCTTTCCATATACAGTAGACACACACATATACACACATATATATATATATATATACTGTATATACCGGAGAAGCTGGGGGAAACCCACCACGCACTGGGAGAACATGCAAACTCCATGCACACAGACTAATTTTATAACAACAATAACAACAGCCAGTTGTTATGTTAAGACACGGAGATCAGCTGATCTGGAACAGTTCTTATGAGAACAGTATTGTGTCGAGTGCATTTGCAAAACCCATCAAGCACCATGATGAATGAAACTGTCTCCAGCACCTCAGGTTAGAGCCGTTATGAAGAATTTACAAAGCATGAGTAGCAGATACATCTCAATATCAACTGTTCAAAGGAGATTATTGTGTATTTTGGATAAACGCCTTCAGTATTGTTTTACAGTGTAGAAAGAAATAAACATCAGGAAAGACCATGGAGTTAGAAAGTGATCCCAAACATTTGAGCAGTTGTATATATACACGACATGGACAAAAGCAATGACGTTATATAAAAATACATTTACTTTAATTTGGAGTCAGTCCCCTTTTTTTTCTAGCTATAACAGCTTCCACTCTTTTTGGAAGGCTGTCCACAAGATTTTAGAGAGTTTCTGTGGGAATTTGTGCCCATTCATTCTGTAGAGCATTTAGGTAAAGGTGCTTGATGGGATTGATGTCAGGGCTCTGTGTTCAGCCCAGTAATGTTTTTCTGCACCAAACTCCTCAATCTATGTCTTTATAGTCCTCACTTTGTACACTGGGTCACAGTCATGGTGGAATAGGAAAGGGCCTTCCCCAAACTGTTGCCACAAAGTTGGGGGCATAGCATTGTCCAAGATGTCTTGCTATGCTGAAGCATTAAGATTGCCCTTCACTGGGGATAAGGGGCCTGATTGAAACACCTCAATTTAATAATTAACAGGTTTGGATAAATACCTTTGTCCATATAGTGTATCTGACAAAACATTGGAGCATTGTGAGGAGCAGCAGCAAGTTGACCGCATACTCCTTTCCACAGGTACTGGTAGCATGCAGGCATCAGGATCTGCACGTGGGAAAGTACCCGGTAGTACATTATAAAGTGCATCAGTGGTCGTTAAAGTGTACAGTACTGTATGTACAGTACTTTAAAAACTTCCAAAAAACTTCTCACTTGACCATGAATAAAACATAAACAGACACATTAACAGAGTTCAAAAGATAAATAAAAGATGATAGATCAGTGAGGCCACCAGTTCCCTCTATAATGTAAAATATGGTTGCAGAGACTTTCCTTGTAATAACTGCATCATATTGGTGACCCACTGACATCACTAAACTGTTGCAATTTCCCAGTTATCATATTTTTCCCGATGTGTACAGAGAGTTCTCAATTCAGTCTCGAAATGTTGCTTAATTGGGTTAAAGTCTGGTGATTCACTTGTCCAGTCTAACATTTTCCATGTTTTTCCCCCTGATGAAGTCCTTTGCCTTGTTGGCTGTGTTTTTGTGTCATTGTCTTGCTGCATGATGAAGTCGATTAGACTGGATGCATTTCTCTGTAACTTGGTAGACAGATTGTTTGTAGTCTCCTTTTGTAGAGTTTCTTCATGTTGATGCTCCCATCATCGGTAACATTAGTGAACCTGCTCCAGAGGCAGCTGTGTAAGCCAAAGCCCTGACACTGCTTCCACCATGATTGCCCCATGAGCTTGGATGTTTTGCATCATGATCAGATCTTGTCTTTCCCCACACCTTGTTTTTTTTTTTCATCAAAAATGCTGTACCTTATCTCTGTACGTCTTTGTGAACTCTAATCTGGCCTTCTGAGTCATACTGCTGATGAGAGGTTTCCATCTTGTGGCACAGCCTCTACAGTTCTCCTCTCAAAGTCTTCTTCAAAGGGTGGAGTGTGTGTGTGTGTGTGTGTGTGTGTGTGTGTGTGTGTGTGTGTGGTGTTTGTGTGTTTTTCCACACAACTCTCACAATGATTTCCTCATCAATCCTCATCAACCTTCTTTTCCTTGACTATTATTTTTTCATCCACTTGATAGTACACCAGTTGTTGGTTTCTTTTTCCTGATAATCCAGATTGTTATATTGGCTATACCCAATGTTTATGAAATGGCTGTGTGTGGCTTGCTTCTCTCGTATAGACAGCTCTTTGGTCTTGTTGGTTTATCTTTTTTTTTATCTTTTTTTTTAACAGGAAATTTATCAGGTAAAACCCAGAGCTGGACTGAGATTTAGACCTGGAGAGCTATTAATTGTTTAAACAATCAGTTAAACAAGGTACACCTGGGCAGGGGGAAACACCAGCCAGTGTTGAATTCTGATGTTTTGGAAGTTCTACAACACACAAATCACAAAGAGATAAAAAATATCAGCAACTGAAAGCTGAAATTCTGACCGAGAGTTCTTTATTTACCTTTTGATCTCAAACCAACAAAAAAACTAAATGATTGGCTTTGCAGTTCTGATTCTGTCACATGGGACTGTATATAAGAAATTAATCAACTCTTCCAAATATTTAAATCTCTATTAAAAATAACTATTTGTGCTATACAAGAAGCTGAATTCAGCTTTATTTCCAGAACAGCGCCCAGATTTATCAGCAGTTATTATAAGTGTTAATTGATTTTTCTTTCTTAAACCCAAGGACTGGTTGTACAATGTTGGAAACATAGCAGAAATATTTCTGTGTGAGACATGGTACACAGCTTGATCATGGTGCGTAGAGGTTGTTTGACCTGTTGCTGGCAGGCACACTGCAGATCCACTCTGAAGTTGTGAATCATGGTGCAGTGAGTCATCATCTCATGACTGCTTTTATGTACAGGAAGATTAACGTCACCAGCACAACACACATATTGGGTTTCTCTTTCAGAGCATCAGAAGCTCTCAGGACTTTACGTACATGCTTTGGTCATAGACATCAGAATAAAACAACAGGTGACGCCATCTGTTTTATATGTGTGTGTCTGTGTGTGTGTGTGTGTGTGTGTGTGTGTGTGTATATATATATATATATATAGAGAGAGAGAGAGAGAGAGAGTCTGCCAAAAAAAATTAAACACACTACAGGAAAAGACAAATAATATCATGTGTATTGTATAAATATAATATTAATAATATCATATTATTATCATAATATGGCGGCATGGTGGCTTAGTGGTTAGAACTGTCTCCTTGCACCTCCAGGTCCTGGGTTCGATTCCTGCCTCGGGGTCTGTGTGCTTGGGTTTCCTCCCACAGTCCAAAGACATGCAGATTAGGCTAATTGGCGTAATTGGCCACAGTTGTACAAAATGGTTGATAAATGCAATGGTCACCATTGGCCTCCATGGTCCCTGGTTGGACATCAGAGGTTCGTAGATGGATGGATGGATTATCATAATATTATCTTATAAATTTAGTGTTAAAATATTTATACAAGCTTTTCCTGAAGTGTGTATACATCTTTTTGGCTGACTCCGTAAATATAGAACGAAAGATTGAGAGATCGGGCATTACATTAAAACCACCTAAGTTTGGGTTCCCTTTGTGCCACTCTTGCCCCTCTGGGTGTGCCCTCCAGTAGTGTGCTGTGGGTTGGGGTGGGGCCTTCATGGCCCCGATATGTTCATTCTGCGCATCCTATCTACTGATGATAATCGGACTGGGATCTAGGAAGTATGGGTGCCGGGTTAGGAGCATTGCACTCTTTGTCTGCTGGACCCCCACATGCAGACGACTGTGGTGTTTTTTTCATGGCCACTCAGTCAGAGATCCTGGACCTGGACTTGTACCCTGGAGTTATATATCAAATATGGATCTCAGGTTCCAAGCAAAGAATGCATAAGTGACTAAGTGGCGGAAAAACACCTAGCTGTTTTATAGGTGTAGTACCCAGAATGTGTTCAGAGTAATGGATAACCAGAGAGCGAATCAAAATCGTATTGTTGTGTCACGTGTTAACTGTTTACACAAGCTCAAAACATCACATCACCACTTCCTCTTCTGTTTCTTATGTTCAGTTATTCTTCTGTTACATTAAAATTTATTTCAATTCCTTTAAAACCGATCTGTTTGGGCTGGATGGTTTATGCTTTATGACATGGTGTATTTATAGAGTCTTTTACTTTATTATACAGATTGATTTGCACAGACTTAATTAGCATGAACATCAGTCCTGACATGGTTTATGTGCTCGGCTGTAAATCTTATTCAATGTCTTTTATTTAGTCTGCATTGATTATCACTATCTGAAAGCAAGGCTGCAGGGTGGTTAAGGTGTTGGACCGCTGATCAGGAGGTCATCGGTTCGAGCCCTGACGCCAGCGAGCTGCCAGTGTTGGTCCCTTGAGCAAGTGCTCAGAGACCCTTCACCCCCAAGTGCTAAGATACAATTGAGCAAATTGGGAATATACCTTCAGGGTGGGGTGTACCCATCGTCCGTTGTGTCGGACAGCCACGTGAACAGACTCTATTCCTTATCCCCCTATCCAAAAGCAATCCCAAGATTCAAAAATAAAATGCAGCTCAAACCAAATGTTCCTTCCTTATCGAATTATCTGGAATTATCAAAAAATCTGTAAGGGTTAATATAAGGATTCAATTGTGAACATTAATTAAGAGTGATTAGTGGAAATGGAGAGAACAGGTTTAGTCACTGGAGATGGCGCCTTCTGGTGGCGAAATGAAGGAATAGTTTTCTTTAGGTTACTTTAGAAAGGAATACCATGTGTACGGAGTTTCACATTTAATTTCCTTCACAACTTATAATGTTAACTAAAAACTTATTTATAAAGAATTTAAGTAAGAAGATCAAGGTCAGTATGCTCTGTAAAGTTTTAACAACCACAGCAGTGTTTCAAATCCTGACAGGATAGCCTTGTGACCTAATGTGTGAATATGTGGACCAAAACTTACTTTATTTACGTTTCTTTAGTTCGTTATAAACAGACAATATGTGTGGTGGCCTGGGAAGTCTCTTTTCTACTGTATTCAGGCTTTTATTAACAGAAATATGATTCCATGTAACACGTTTCTTAGCCACAAGTAAAATTTTTGCTTTTAAAACTAGGAATGAAAATAAGCACCATATCATCAGGAGATCGCGAGTTCGATTCCCGATCGTGAGTCTCGCAGGGTACACAAGCACACACATTGGGAATGTAGGCAATTAGCTTAATCTGCACATCTTTGGACTGTGGAAGGAAACCAGAGCACCAGGAGGAAACCCACCAAGCACACTCCATGCACGCTGGCCCGAGGCGGGAAACGAACCATCAACCCCGTACGTGAGAGTTCACAGTGCCAACCACTTTAGTTATCACTATTTCTTTTTTATCAGTCTCTGTCCTCTTACCTGAGGTAAAAAGTCACGGTCTGACTCTTGTTTAAACAATTTTTTAGTGTAAACTCTTACACTAGCTTTATTGTATCATCTGTTTGTCTGTTTGTTGGTCGAAACATTTTCGTCTTCTTGCCATTTTTATTAGCAATAAAATTTCAAACCCAGTACAAAGTGTATGAGCACTCTTCTTTTTTATGTTTCTTTTGTCACATTAAATGATGGAGTTTTTCTAGAGAATACTGGTTGGTGTTTAACGATGGTCGATTTTTCCTTTTTTTTAATTAAGTGAAATAATGCAGCATTTCTACTAATTAAATAGTCTGTTAATTAAATAGTGTTGTCCAACACTTAACAAACCTCAACGCCCCATTTCACTTGACTAAAACAACTCAAAAGAGTAAAAATACTAAAAAATATATCATAAAGTGATATCGTACAACACATTAAATGCTGAAAATGATTTCGATATTAAACACAAAACAGCTAATTTCTTCTAATAACAAGGAAGGCATGACCCAAACACAGACTTTAGACCTTCCTACATTGGTGTACAGAGTTTAGCAAGGATGAAGATGATATAAAAGGGTCATTTATATGTGAAAGCAATCAGAGAGAACAAGGTGATGAGTTGTCCACGTTACAGTTATGTGTGTCATAGAAGATGCCATAAATAAATATCCTCATAATGGCAGTATAAACCTTAAACCAAGGGACAGCAGGTGTAAAGTTTATGTAAAGTGTTGGGTGTCGTCTGTATTACTGTACAGTAAAGCAATACTGTATGATAGGAAAACAGGAACAAATCTACATTTAATGGCTCCTCGGTATGTCCAAGGGTGCCAATACTTTATTGACAAAAATAAAAGGCAGATTTTGCCGAGTCAAATAGATAGAAGTGCACTAGATAGGGTATGGAGCTCCATTACTGGGTGTTCTACCCTACAGTATATAGGGTGCAAAAGTCATAATCAGGAAGTCATTATGGATTCAGTTTAATTTCATTATTGTGGATTTCACTCACATATTAAAAAAATGTAAAATGATTGTTATTGCACTTTTTTCTCTGGACCAGTAACCTTTTTTTTTCAGAACAAATAGTACAGAGAGAGAGAGAGAGAGAGAGAGAGAAAGGAGGAAATAATAATAATAACTCCTGATACCGAGTGTTATTAAACAAGAAAACTACATTAATTTCTTT
Source organism: Leiocassis micropogon (assembly GCA_028565275.1). Classification (NCBI taxonomy): domain Eukaryota; kingdom Metazoa; phylum Chordata; class Actinopteri; order Siluriformes; family Bagridae; genus Leiocassis; species Leiocassis micropogon. The sequence goes on along the minus strand of JAOVVA010000048.1, from coordinate 6,287,021 downwards.
CACTGCATGTCCCTTAATTTAATTCCAGCATGGTTCGAGTTTTTTTTTTCTCCCAGAAAAGGACACAGTGCTCCCCTGCATTTCTCAGACCTGTCATTTGCCTGTCAGACTGGAACATCATTCATTTTTCCCTTTCATCCAGGTGAATGCGTCTGAAAGTGGGGTCGTGTCAGCTTCTTTTTTTCTGGGTTTGAAACGTTGTGTCACTCATTGTTGCCGCTTGAGACACGTGACACCAGCCGGCCGCGTCTTTTTTTTGAGCTGCTAATCACACGAACTTGGAGACGGCCTAGCACACTCGTAGGAAAAGTGTTATCCATCCAATCGGCTTGTGTGAGTTCACAGACTCCCATGATTTGTTAGTGGCCGCCCCTTCCCTCTGACAGATCGGGTGAAGTTCTTCTGTTGAGCCACTCAGGACTTTATTTTAAACCCACCAACACAGTGAGACACAGACTGGTTTACCCAAAAGACCAGACACCAAAACACAGAACTGGCAATATAGTATATGCAGTGCAGTGAAAAGTGTTCAGAGCTCTATGCTGGAGAAAACCAAACAGCCTTTACACCAGAGGATCCCTCAGCACAGCAGGAACAACGCTTCAGGACAACACTCAGCAGTGTACTTTCATTTAAAGTTAAAGGACACACAGGGTACATGGTTTGTGTAAGAAGTGAAAGAAGCCATTTGTATGAAAGTGGAAAACCCTTCACTCAACAGAGCTGGAGGCCTAAGACATGACCCGTCTCCCATTTTAGGGCAGGGGGAGCTCACTGGTCTATTGGTATTGGACTATGTATCAAAAGGTCACAGGTTTAAGCACCACCACTAAGTTGCCCCTTAAGCCGTATCTGCTCAGAGGTATAATGAGATACCAATGAAAGTTCTTCTGGATAAGGGCATCTGCCAAATGCCATAAATGTAAACATAAACTTTCCATGCTGCCCATTGATCCATCCAGAGCAGGATTGAAAACAATTCACTTGTCCACCATGGAGACGTCAACCTAATGACCCCCTTTCATCTTAACTACTCTCCATCATTCTCACCTTCTCTATCATTGTCCATCGTTGAGACTATCCAGGTGAGAGACAGCCCATGGATGATATGTTTGGGATCCTTAAACAACCTTTCTCACACTAAAGAAGCTCATTGGGTAAAAAAAACCAACAAAAAGAAGTCCAGTTGACTCAACTTCCAGACATTCAGAAGATGAGAAATCAACAAAGAAAATCAACCTTCTGAGAAAACAGTCATACTTCTGGGATTTTAGGTCAAAAGCCTGAGAAAAATGTCAAAGGTCTAAAGGGAAAAATTCTGAGGTTAAAAATTTAGTGTTCTAAGAAATCAGTCATAATTCTGTGAGAAAAAAAGTCAGAACTCATTCTCTTTTATGGTGGTCATAATCCTCTTCCATAATAAACAGCATGACACAGAGTGCTTTATTTATTTTATTAATTATTATTCTTTACTTGGCTTGGTTTGATTCCTAAAACAAATAGGATGATGACTAAGAGTTAGGACCTATAATAAATACATTTGTATAAACGAACAATGCACACCTTTCCAATGTCACACTGCAAATTGTTCCAGATTTTTAATAAAGAAGGTTCAATCTTTTGACTGCCTTAAAGACAAGAGAAGAAGCGTGAAAGAGAATGTAGAAATGGGATAAGTGATGGAGACACTGACATTTGGATGAAATGTTGCACTTTGGGATCAAATTCAAAATGTAAATTAGTCTAAATATACTGTGCTGTCTAAATGTGTAAGGATTATTTTTGCCAATAGAGGGAGACATGAGACTCTTAATTCAAGTTTTTCTCTGTAAACAAAAACAAGATAAGAGATTTCTGGTCAGCTTATGGAAATACTCATGTCTCCCCGTGTAATAATAATAATATGATAGCTCCAATGTAAGTGGTCTGTTTTGTGCAGTTGTGATGATCCAATATAGGTTTCTAAAGGCTTTCCAAAACAAGTACAATGTTCTGAAGTTCGATGAGGTCTTTAATTAAAGTGGATATATAGTTTGTCTAGTGAAAGTACAAACGCTTAAACAAACACTAGTTAAAAGATGACGTTTTTTTGCTCTTTCTGTTTCAGAAATCCGCCATTTCATCAATTTGCACCAGCTTTACATGTAATTAGCCCTATGGTTGTTAAATAACATATTTAAAATAATAACGCTGGTTACCCACAGCAATAAGTCTTACCCAGTCAATCAGATCCCTCCTGAGTGTGTAGACCAGGTAACAGAGGTTCAGAGTGTCAAGAATCCTCAGAAGTAAGAGCTCAGTGATCAGACCCTGTCCAATAAATTATCACACGGATATGAACTCTTCATGAAACCTTCACTTCATTATCTTATTTAATCTTCATCCCAGTCTTCTGCTTGATCTCAGCTTCTTGTCTAAAGAGAATGATGAGTAGAGCAGAAATGGAGACTCTGATGTTTAGCTTTTAAAAAAGGAGGAAGACCTGAGAAGAGAATCTGCATACAGTCTGTAGACATGCAGATTAGGCTGACGTCCAAATTGCACGTAGTGTATGAGTGAGTGTGTGTGTGCTCTTGTGTGCCCTGTGACAGATTGGTACCCTGTTCACCAATGGTTCATGATTGGCTTGTCTCCAGAGTCCACTGGGATAGGCTCCAGCCCCCACGACCCTGTACAGGATAAGAGGTACACAGAATGAGTGAGTCAGAGAGAATGCTACAGTTTACTACAGCGTATAGTGAGTAGTATAGCTACGGGCTACTATCATGTGTATTAAATTACTAAAGGAAGTACTATGGTTTGCGACAGTGAACTATAGTAAACTACAGCATACCATAGTTATTACTATAATAAACCATTTTTAAATTATTACTTCCTATTGGAAGTAGATAAAGCATCCATAAAAGGTGGGTTTTTATGTAATGTTTTCCACATTTCTGCAGCGATCTTGGCCAAAAATGCACTTTGTGTCCCTTTATTCGATAAAAGCACACATGAAATGTTTTTCACATGAAGAAAAATACTCCCATCTGCTTTTGTCAGCGCCAAACTGCCCGTGAAAGTGCAAAACCAGACACAACGTGTATCACTGTGGCAGTCGGATTTGATCATTTGATGAAACGGGAACTGAACAGTGAGTGACAGCAGGACGCGGACTGTGCAGCAGCCCGAATGACTTCACCTGCTGTCAGTAATGCTTATTACATGACCCATCAATATACATGACTTATGAGCTGCATTTGCCTGTTATTTGGTGCTTCTGTGTGCTATTACTGCATGTGGATTTGGTGTCGCAGGTGTGTGTGTGTGTGTGTGTGTGTGTGATACTCACTTACTGCCTGAAGCACAAACAAAAAGGTTTAAAAACTTTATATCTTGCTAGCTTCTACTCATGAGTCATTGTTGAAGGCACTGAAATTCAAATTTTAATTTGCTGAAGTGGTAATTTTTAATAATTCACGTTTACATTACAGCATTTATCTAAATATATATTATAATTTAAATTATAAATAAATAACATTTTATTTAAAAAAAAGTTTTGTTTGTTTGCTTGTTTTTTTGGGGGGGGGGATTTTTGGGGAAATTATTAACTAAATCATTATTAACTAAATAAACTGATGAAGAAATGTTTGTGTATTTATGCTTTATTGCTTAATTTTTTGTGCTGTTATCTTAAAATTAATTTTCTATGGTTTTTTTTTTTCATTACTTTGACCCATGTTTTTGGAGGTAGGATCTGGCCACACTGAACTGGATTTTACCCCCAGCATGGTGGTGGAACTATTAAAGGTTTTAGGAGGAACTATTACAGGTTCTATGTGGAACTAGTAAAGTTTTTTTGTGAAAGTATTAATGGTCTATATGGAACTATTTAAGGTTCTATGTGGAACTACTAAAAGTTTATGTGGAACTATTAAATGTGTTATGTGGGACTAGTAAAGGTTCTATGTAGAATTATTAAAGGTTCTGTGTGGAACGCTAAAGGTTCTATGTGGAACTATTTAAGGTTCTGTGTACAAAATGCTATTAAACAAATATTATTGCAATTTCTTGTAATTAATTGCAGAAGACAGCCTAATTAATCAGTTGACCCCCCCCCCCCCCACCCACACACACACACACTCAAATTTACAGTTTATATGGTAAAACCAATATAACAAAAACTCAGATTTAGTCCTGCACGGTTACACGGTTAACATGCAGTCTTGTGTCTTCATCCGTCCATTTACAAACTAGTGATAATGTCTGACCATCAAGGGATCCGCACAAAACAAAAGGTGGTTTTTGTACTTTATGCTTCAGTTAACGGCCTTGTTTTTCTCATTATCAGCTTATTATTGTGTCCAAGACAAGCAGAACCTTAAAAACCTTTTAACTCAGTCATCACAAAAAAACAGCCAACATTGTAATGAGAAGACACAGCACCATGGGTCTTTAAAAAGTATGGGTTTTATTTGCACAAAAATACTATAGTTATTACTATAATAAATTATTTGAAAAGTATTACTCCTATTGGCAGGAGATAAAGCAAGAAAGTTTTTATGGGATGTTTACATTTCTCCATCGATCTTGGCCAAAAAATACACTTTGTGTCCCTTTAGTCAATAAAGATAGACATGAAAGAGAAAATGAGGAAAAATACTCAGTTACATTGAATAAGCTGGAGCGGGTTGGAGTGGGAGGTGATACTGCAGTGGGACTTCTTCTGCGTCACCCTCATATAAGTCTGTATATCTAAAAAAAAAAACACAAAAACTAACATCCACAGGATGGTCCAGTCTCTAGGGCGTCATCTCTAACCGTCTCTGCATCAGCTTTTCCACTCTCTGGTTCAAATCCTCCAGCTGAGTCTGCAGGGCAGCACATCCTGTACACATGTCTACCTTCTGGACATCGTCCTGTCGAGCCTCCAGCTCTGTTAGTCGCTGCTTTAAGTCATTGAGCTCAGCAACATAGGACGAACTGCAGGTAGACGGTGTTTGCCGCTTCTACAAAGAAAACAAAATAATATGGTTTTTTTTTTTTTATAATTTCTGTACACGTGATATTCTATACCATATTCACAGAAAGCTGGTCCGTGGACACAACACCAACTTACTGCTGTCTTTTTCAGTGATGTCCTCGGTGTTCTTCTGTTGACGCGTGTCATCTCTCCTGTGCAGTATGTAGCGCTCTAAGGGTGAATGATAACAGGGGGTGACCTGTGCATATTTAAAGGGCAAGCAAGTGGGTGTGGTCTACTACAGGTAACCTAACCAATCAGATCCACTCCCTCAGCACCACAATCCAGGATACTGATGAACTTTTTGATGAAATGTACATTTAAGTGGAATAAAGTGAGACTGGTGATAAAGAAAATGGTAAGTCTTCACAGTCTCAATCCGTGTTGCTGAATTCAGTGACATTCGGCCAAAACATGGTATTGTTGCTATAAAGTGTCTCACCTAGGTGTAGTGTCTGTAACTTTTTTGAATTGACACAGACAAATAAATTCTTCATTTAAGCAACAATTTTACAGGTCATATGCTTCTAGAAGCTTAAACCAATTTTAATCTCAGTACGCATAAAGAAATATGAATAATGTGCATTTTAACTGATTCTTGTTTGAAGCGAGACAGTATAAAACGGATAAATTGCCATTTTGGGGCTCATATAAATTCTCTCTCCGAAACACAGACAAAATGGCTTGGACGCTGTGACCCAGAGACTGAGAGAGAGAGCCTAAAGTACGTAAGATGTGACCCAGAGACTGTAAAAGTATGGAAGATGTGAGTCAGAGACTGTGAGAGATGAAAGCCTGTGTATTCATTCAGCACCTTAATGCCAGTCCCAAACACTCAGTGCTTACTCGGGACATCAGCTTTTTAGTCCTATAGTCTTAGATGAAGGTGATGCAGAAGAAGAGCCATTTTTTCCAGCAACATCACCGTCTATCTCCTCATTATGCCAGTGCGAAATCACCACCATCATCTTTCAAGTGGGAAAAAAAAAATGTTTTTAAAAGGAATTTAAAAGTTTGTCTTGGGTACAATAAGAACCTGACTAGGATCAAAACAAACTGAAATCGAGCAAGTTTTACCTAATGACAACAGAAACAATTAAAAAAAAACAACCACACACACACACACTAATCACCCATTAAGTGCAAACAAAAGGGGTTCTACACCTATTGTCTGTGCATCTCCTACCGTATCACACGTGAGCCGTCAATGGCATTGTGTTGTAAATGGGTGCATCATGACTCAATAGTCTGTTTTTTTTTAGCATCAGACTTAATCTAAATTTAACCACCATGCACTTAATGTTATAAATATAAATGTTTCTCTTAAAATGACATCAATCCTACCAGAAATATTTTAATATGTGGTACTTATTGAGTGAGGATCACATTGTATTGCTGTAATTTCTTTATATATATATCTATCTATACAAACTGTTTGTGGAATGTGTGAAATTTCCCAGCAACAGATTCATATTTGCATCAGTTGGCATCAGTAGGCAGGGTGTAACTGACCGTGTGCATTCATACACACAAAAGCAGCTGTAAGTGGAAATAAAGTGGGCGATTCGATCTACAGCAGTTTTAAAGCTTCTGCTGGATGATCATGATTCACACGGCTGTTTATGGTGATTATGCAACTCAGTATAATGTTCTCGCTCATTTTAGACTGAGATTGCATTTGTGTTAAAATTAAGACAAATCTTATGACAAAGACAAAGACACACACACACACACACACACACACACACACACACACATCTCCACACCTCTCCAAGCACAAGCACCCACCTATGGTCCATTCACACAAACATTAGCACTGCTTTGTGTAAATGGTTGATTAATTATCTCAACACACAGTGCTGTGTAAAGATGTGCTGCACCATGATTAACCCCTACATACATGCAGAATACAACATCTGCAAAACAAAAGATGGCCACAAGAATGAATTTCTGTCTCTTTGTCTGTTTTTCCTGTTAATCCCAGATTACGTTGGAGAAACATGGCTATACCTTGTGAATCCTTGTGTAATGCAAATTATTAATTATTTATGTCTTCTCATGAATTCAACTTTTCTCACTCTGGACAGGTCACAATCTGACTTCTTCAAACGCCCACAATTTATTTTTCCACCTCCTAAGTTCTCTAACATTAACCCCAGTGCTACACGCCTTCTTCTCCGGCCTATTGTGGTTGGACAAATCAGATCCCAGAAACATCAACGCTCAGGGTACAAAGCAGACCTCTATATACGTACAAGGTGTCCCAAAGATCTGGATCCATAGTCATCCTTCTTTATGTAAAATTATGCATTAAAAAAAAAAATTATTTAAGACCCAAGATGACTTCGAAAATGAACAACAGATTATGGAATAGAAGCAGACCTAACAGTCTAAAGGAGAATATTCATCTGAACATCAGTCACTGATATAGTAAGAAAGCTTCAACATTATTGTTAATACAGAGCGATAGAGAGAGAGAGTACTGTATATGTAAACTTTCCTTTAGGAATATCCATTGCTTTTTACTGAGGATGTGTATTGATAGAGACTGCAAAGCACTTCTGTAAGTCATACAGGATAAGAGCATCTGCCAAAATACACAACTATATATATATATACTTCATGCCCAGCCTTGGTGTTACATCTGTGCGTGTCAAGATATTGTGAATGACGTCTCATGAGTCATGTGTGAACAGATTTCTGTAGGAATCTCACCAAAGGCACAGATGTAATTTCAGTTGAGTCACCTTGCCCAGAGAAAGTCTTTTGATATAGGATTTATACTTAGTGAGTTATGGTCTTGTTAGTACAATCTGTACAATACAGTACAGGCAATGTTAGAATTTGGTCTTGGCGTTGGACTACTGATCGGAAGGTCCTGGGTTCAAACCCCAGCACCTCCAAGCTGAGACTGTTGGGTCTTTGAGCGAGGCCCTTAACCCTCAACTGCTCAGATGTACAGTACAATGAGACGGAAATATAACTCACTCTGAATAAGGGTGTCTGTCAAATGCTAAAAATGTTTTAGGAAAAAAAAATGAATATAGTAGCTTTTATCATGAAAAACCATGCTGAGTGATTTGATTTGACAAACGCTGATTTGGTTGGATATTGCAGCAGCTCATGTAACCCACTCGTCTTAATAATAATATGTGCACTCGTTTTGCTTTTTTTTGTGCCACTTTAGAACTTGTTCTGGTAGGAAAACTATTTCACAGATATGTTTAGTATTGAAAAAAGAACCATTAGACTTTAACCTAATGTTTGTGTTTAAGATGTCAAGGTCCATATACAAGTGAAAATATGATAGAAAAAAAAATAATATTAACACTAACCCTAAAACTCAAGTGGCACAATCCTACCAGTGTACACAGATAAATCTCTCATACAGTAGATATACACTTGATCTGATGATTGAACTGTCCATGTAATGGACTTGCACTGGGTATAACAAGGGACTCCCAACAGGTTCGCTTTCAGAGAACACCATGAGGTCAATAGATTTGATATTGAATAGATGAAAGCTAGTTCTAGTCGCTGAACCCAATCTGATCTTTATTAACAGTTCAGCATGCTGCTGCTGCTGGTGTAATGGAGTGAGGAAGGAGTTCAGGTCACACACTGGACACCTCAATCCCATCTCAGCGCTTTGTTTGAATGTGGTAGGCTATCTGAGTGTTACTGTAAAACCATGTACATCCCTTAATGGCTATATATACTGTAGATCTTTGAATGGCTATTTCTATCATGAAAATGGAATGAAATGGTACAAGTTGACCATCCAAGGTACAATCACCCGATTACAGCACACAATGTCGTGTGAAGTTCATGTGTGAAAATAATTCCCCATGCTCCCAGAACTCTTTCACATTTTGAGTCCTGGAATATGGCTGTGCTGTCAGCGAAGAAAAGCTCCATGGACGTGAAAACCTGGTGATTCGGAACAGTCAGGTCGTCAGCTGACTTCGTTTTACTGTTACATAACATTGCTGAGTCTAGACCTGAGCATAGGGTCAACAGGGTCACATGACCTTTTTCCATCGCTCCAAAGTCCAATCTTTATGCTCCCTAGCAAACTGACTCCTTTTTTTTCCCCCGATGAGTCTCACTAACAAGTGGACAGCTGATTAGTCTCAATCCTGTGAGTTCTCACCACACTGTGTGTGTGTATGGAAATGCTCTTACTTTCACTAATAAATAAAGCTGCTACATAAGGTTAAAGGTTCAGCACTATCCTTACAGGTTTTAATAATGTTTGAAGGGTTTTAAACCCAATTTCAGTGTATATTCGGTAAACAGTAAAAAGTATGTGTAATTAATTAACATACTTGTATAAGTGTTCTGCCCTATTCTTAATTGTATAGGTTCAGGACATTGATATGATCTGATCTGAGTTTCAGACACAAAACATTATGAGTACAATATGAATATTTACTTAGGACTCTCAGCCTGCTGCCTCTGTGACCTTCACCTGACAAGTGGAAGGCAAATGAATCTTATACTCTGGGCATCATTCTACATGTCAATGTTTTGTTAAGAGTCACAAGATTCAAGAGATTTTATTTGCGGTTTGTGCACTTACCAACAGTATGGGTGCATTAAATTTTTTTTTGTGCAGAAGCTTTTTGAGACAGTGATAAAAAAAAAACAGTGGAATAAACATATAACAGCAAATAGAAAGTTGTAAGACTATACACACTAAAAAAATACCTAGTACTCTAATAGTATGATCCCCAGATAGGCACTCATTCAAATTGTGCTTCTTTTTAGAAGGTTTGATTGCACTTTTTTTTTTCTTTTTTTTCCAACAATATCTTTATTGAGTTTTTTTTTTTTTTATATACAGAATTAGAGTGCTTCCACATCAAAAGGAACATCCAGGGCAACTAAATGATTGTATAAAAGTCAATCAACCTTTCTTGCAAATCAGACATTTATAAGATGATAGAGCAACCTTTAGGTGGAAGTACAAAATATGACGTGTAAATAATAACTTAATCAAATAAAATAAAAAAAACAACAACAACAAAGCCCCCCCCCCAACAAAAAAAAAAAAACAACAACAACAACAAATAAGTTTCTCTATTTTCCAAGGGTTGCTCAACTTCACCTCAATTGTACTGTTTTACAAACTCAAATTTATTTAGTCTAGGAAGCTGCAGAGGACCGACAACAATTACATCTCATCTGCCTCATTCACAATACTACTAAGATCCACATTTTCCATATACTGCATAAAGGGACCCCAAATGTTTTGAAAAAGTGACAGTTTTCCCTTGACAATGTAAGTAATTTTCTCCATAGGTAAAGTTGTGGACAATTCCTTTATCCAGTTAATGAGTTTTGGTTTGCTGGTCTTCCTCCATGAGAGTGCTATGACTCTTTTTGCCAACAGTAGACATAAGTCCATGGCGGTAATTATCTTTCT
>JAOVVA010000048.1:6255982-6268891 GCA_028565275.1 Leiocassis micropogon | reverse complement strand
GAGCCACTGCAATCACAAGTCCTCAGAAAACAGCTGCGTGCATCAGCGGAGGTCACGACCGTCTTTATGGTAACGGTTCAAGTCACCACACGCATCCTAAGGATGAAATCACCAACCGGCCTGAGGATGTGTTAGCGTAGCCCGTGCGTCTGTGTGACGTCGACGCAGCAGCGTTCGTTCTCTCCATAGGGTTATAGAATTGAACCTTCTCCCCGCAGGTCTCCCACCATGGCCGGTGGTCTGTTCGCCATGGACAGAGAATACTTTAACGAGCTCGGGCAGTACGACAGCGGCATGGACATCTGGGGCGGAGAAAACCTGGAGATCTCATTCAGAGTAAAAAAAAAACAAACCCACACACACACACACACACACACACACAAACGCATGCTCTGGTGTGGCCGGCTGCCAGGCAGTCATCAGGAGCTGAAATCTCTCCCGTTTGTCTGCATTTTGGCTCATTTGATTAAACGCTCGCCCACTCAGAGAGTCCAGATTGGTTCTTTAACTGAAAGATAACAACACACACACACGGTGAGGTTCTGCTCCTACGATGGCTATCTGGAGAGCGGCTGGGTAAATTCTTACTCGCAGTAAGACAAGGATTATTAATACAGATGGTTTAACCTGAAGGAGAGTTGATGAGCTTTTTGGATGAGAGTGGAGGAGATATCTGTCTGTCTTACTGGTTTTATTAGGAAATATTCATTAGAGTAAATGCAGTGTGTGTGTGTGTGTGTGTGAGAGAGAGAGAGGTGTAACAAAATCTGAACTAAACAAGGATAAAGGGTGTGTGAGTGTATCAGTCTTTTAATAAATACATTCCAAACCACTTATCACAGTGCTGATAAATTGTAGATCCTTATTGGTCAAAGGTGTTGATTAATTTCCTCTACTTTAGTTCTAACACATTACGGTTGCCATAGCAACAGCATATTCGCAGGGTGAACACAAACTGTATGTTATAAACCATGTACTCATTGATCTGGTGAAGTTTTCAGTTGAACTGCTTTCCTGTCTCTGTCCGTGTGTGTGTGTGTTAGATCTGGATGTGCGGAGGTCAGCTCCTGATCATGCCCTGCTCGAGAGTAGGCCACATTTTCCGCAAGCGGCGCCCGTACGGCTCCCCCGGAGGACAGGACACGATGGCGCGGAATTCCCTGCGTCTGGCCCACGTCTGGATGGACGAGTACAAGGTGAGAGACCGAGGTTAATGACTCGCCCAGGTACAGAACAACAAACAGGACCTTTATACATTATGTAATACACTCACAGCTATTTTCTTTTTTCAGTAACACAGCCAAGTAGGGTGTCTGTTTGTTTTTGTTTTTTCCTTCCCTTAAAGAGTGTTATAAATGCTAAGAGGGTGGGTGAAACTGCAGCAGGTCTCTCCACACCGACTCACTGTTCTGTTTAGCCATGTGGCCGATTCCTCATTCTACATTAGACGTGTAAAGCAGGTCAGGTCAGAGAGGAGTGTCCACAATGTGGGAATGCAGCTACACATATTTCATTGAATATTCATTCATTATAGTTGTTGTTTTTTATTATTATTTATCATTATTTATGACACTTTCTCAGGTTTATGTTTTTGTATTGCATGTTACTCACATTTGTTAAAACTTCATCACACATACAGGTAGTCCCCGACTTACAAACAAGTTCTTTTCCGAGAGCACGTTCGTAAGTTGAATTTGTTCTTACGTCCGACAAAGTGAGTCTTATACGCCTTTGACACGAATATACAATGTAAAGCACATCCATACGCTTGAATAAATTTTTGTCCTCTTTCCCCACACTGCCATCTTGCGGGCAAAAAGCGTAACCGCGCCGAAGTAAATAAATTTCACCTTTAAATCACGAGGGGAATCCAGGACGCCATTTGTCTCACAGCTGTTTTCCTCTGTACTGGACTGTGAACTGTTGAGGATTTTCCTAAATTGTCCTACAGGACAGACATTCTCTATCTTTATCTATCTCCCATTTCTTTTCTATCATTATCTATCTCCCGGACTGATTCATTGAAACTAGTGAGGCCGACTCATTTCTTCCTACACGCGCACACACGCGCACACACGCGCACACACGCGCACACACGCGCACACATATACACTAAAAAAAAAATCCGTCTAAAGTCCGGTATATGCATTCACTTACACATTGAAGATATTGTATATAATTGTAAATATTATATAGTATAATAGTATCTGGTGCACTGCATTGTTAATAATTTTTTTAACAATACACATGAGCTACCTCCACGATTTGTTTGCATCTATGAATGTCCGTAGAACCGCGGTCCGTTCGTATCTGCGGAAATTCGTCACTGGACTGTTTGTAAGTCGGGGACAACCTGTACTGACCAGTTCACCATGTTTGTTAATTAACTAGTTTTTATCCCAGCTTCAGCAGGTTTCTGATCTGGTTAGATTACCACTAGACGTGGCCTATGATATGAAACCTTCTGCTTTCTGAACCACACACAGTCTTTTATTAAGACTAAAGCGTCACGAGTTTAGTCAGACTCCTCACAGGAGGAAACCGTTCCCATTTGTCCGTCACAACCCATGTTGAATATTGTAGAATATCGTGTAACTGATTTATCCAGGAGTCATGCACTGTTGATCGTGATACTTTGGTACTTATTTCTGCTGACCAAGTGATTGTGTATATATATGTGTGTGTGTGTGTTTGTGCTTGTGAACAGGAGCAGTACTTTGGCCTGCGTCCCGAGCTCAGGAACCGTGACTTCGGGGACATCAGCGAGCGCCTGGCGGTGCGCGAGCGCCTGCAGTGTCGCTCCTTTAAGTGGTATCTAGACCACGTTTACCCAGAAATGCAGCTGTCCTCACCTCAGAATAAAGCACAGCCTCCCGTCTTCTTCAACCGCAGCATCAAGAGGCCAAAAGTTCTGCAGCGTGGCCGGGTAAGAGTGCAACACACACGCACAGGAGAAATCGACAAATAAGCATTCCGCTTTGTCTCTCCTCTTTATTAGAGTCTCTGAATTAGTTTTTCCTCTAATCCATTATGAGTCTGGGAGATCTCGAGTTCTCCAGCGCTCTCTGCCTCACATCTTCCTTCCTGTTTTTGCACACTTCCCCTTTTTGCGCCCTCGTGATTTTGGGGAAATTTTAAAACTGCTTTTACAAATCACGATCCAATACAGCTTCTCCCTGTCAGTCTTCCATCTGAAGCCACGCCCACAAAACAGCATGATAGACATGGTGGTGTCCTTGTCCTGTTTGCCTGGATGATCCGGTACGAATGTGAGGAGTCAAGTACGAAATACACTTCCTGACAAAAAATAAGTCACACACTCCTAAGACTCCAAAACCAATGACCATTTCATCAGGGAAGATGTGATAACCTGGTGATTCAGTACGTTCAGGTCGTCAGCTGACTTCATTTTACTTCCACATAACGTTACTGAGTCTCGACCTGAGCGACTGAAGCAACCCCAGATCATAACACTGTCTCCAGAGACTTGTACAGGGGACACTATGCATGATCGCTTCACACGTTTCCCTTCTCACCCTGACACGCCCGTAACTTTGGTAAAGATTTAGTCTCGATTCATCAGATCACATGACTTTTTTTCTCATCGCTCCAAAGTCCAGTATTTATGCTCCCTAGCAAACTGGAGTCTCACTAACAAGTGGTTTTCTTATGGGCACACAGCTGTTTTGTCCCAATCCTGTAAGTTCTCATCACACTGTGTGTGTGTGTATGGACGTGGACATACTCTTACTTTCACTATTAAACACAGCACTGTTTGGTTTTTTTTTTATTGTTTAAATGATCTCCATTCATGATTTTATATATTTTGTTCCGATCACATTTCTTCCACAATGTTGACAGTTCAGCACTATCCTTCCAGGTTTTGATAATGTTTTGATACAAACCAGTCCCAGTAATTTAAAATCTCCTTAGCTTTTTTTTTTTTTTTTTGCTAGATGCAGCACATAATTTGACCATTCTGAAATAGTGACTTTTTTTTTTGGCCAGGCAGTGTATTATAAAGCCTGCCTAGAAACTGAATGAGTATTCAGTCATTGTTATTGATGATTCATGTACTTTAGGTCATATATATGTACAGCTTTTTTTGTACAGTCAAATTCCTAGTCCTTACCGACGCTGCAGGTGAAAATAGAGACTTGTATGGATATCTGTAAGCGGGGAGAAAAAAAAAACAACAAAAAAAACCCTCCTAACTAGCTTAAAAAGAAATAAGAAGCAAGATCGTGCATGTTGTTTTTTTTTGTTATTCTGGACCGCGTTGGATTTCTTTTTAATAATGGTTTAAAGCAAAAGAAATCAACTCTTTTTAATGATGTAAACACTGCAGTCATGCATTAACTTAAACCAGGGCTCAGCAGCTGACGTCTGCTTGGAAGATTATTGTAGTAGAGCTGATGAACATTTAAAAACTTTTCTTTAAGTCAAAGTGTAGCAGATCTTTTGTGCTGTGGTTTATCCAATCACATGGATCTCAAAGCATCTCATCAGACAAGAGCACGTGGGTAAAAATGGGTAGGCTTGTATAGACTTTATTTAGTTTTATTCCCTGTTCTGGTCTGTCACAAATTGACTGGCTAGAATAAGAGATGCAAAGAAATCAAATTCATTCATTTAATCGAAATATTATTTACATAGGGTCTTTTTTGAAAGACAAAGATCACCTGTTTTTGTTTGTTTTTTGTTCCCGTGTGTGTAAAAAGGGGTGGGTAGCTCTTTCCCCTGAGTGTGTTACAATTCCGCGTGAGACGGTATGAACAGCAGATCACGTGACTCAGAGGAAGCACATGTTGAACTCGACAAACCTTCAGTTGTCATGAACGGGTAATCTAGCTATGGAGACCAAAACCATTTTTATTATTATTTTAACCGTTTTTAAGTTTAGTAAAAACCTTCTAACATGGGGCTCTATGTAGACTGACTCTCAGCTTCTAGTGGTCATTCAAGGAACTGCATGTTCTGGCACTTTCCTATCGGACTCTCTTCTCAGAACCCGAGGTTGCCAGTTGATTCACCTTCACACTGAGTGACCGCGGATTGGCTGTAGAGCCGTGATTAATGTGGGAGCACGAAGTACCTCTCATCCCTCCCCCCTGAGAGAACTCGGCCAATCAGCTCTCTCTAGGCCTCCGGCTGTGAGAGGTTACAGCATCACCTGGGAATCAAACCAGCGACCTACGGATGATAGGGCGAGCACTTTACCACCGCGCCACTCGGGAGACGTAATTGAGTTTTATGTATTTTTTATTAAATTTTTTTTATTTGACTTCCCTAAAAGTTTCATCTCCTCATCACGGACCTCGCGTTCATCCCTCCCAGCCAATAAAAGCAGAGAGATGTTTTTGAAGTGGAAGCGCAGTTATCGGAGTGGTCCAGCAGGGGGCAGTGTGGTCGAGCGGGTCGCCGCTCCGTACTGCAGGAGCGCTGATTCATGGGTACTGACCTGTATTTTTCCACTGTGCAAATCAGCAGGAGGGAGAGTTGTCAGATTTAGTCTTAATTAAGACATAAAGGCCATTAATCCAGCGCGATACTTCATTGCTACTTGTAAAGGCTTGTCAGGATAATGAGCACTCGGCACAAACGCTATTGAGAAACGCCTTTCGGGCCGTTTCGAGGAATGTGGCTCACAAATGAATGACCTGAACTGGAGCTTTCAGGATGAGTTTGTGGGAGTTCTCAGTACGACACACAGTCCTCCTCTCTTCAACTCTCTCCCCCTCTCTCTCTCTCTTTATCCATCTCTCTATCTGGAGTTAGTTTAATCATTCACTGGAGAGGTGAAGCACGTCAAACACTTTTACCTATTAGTTCCACACAGTTGATGTTTGCTGTCCAAAGTCGAGAACTTTTACTTGATTCTTTCCTGAATCCACAAGGCTGATTGAAGTAACGGACCAGTTTAGCATTTTACAAGCTACATGTCGAAATCATCGCGTGTTCACCTCAGTGCTAATGCATGGCTCAGTAACCCTATTGGAACATAAACGTTCCTTCATTCATTCATACATTTCATCTTCCGTAAGCGCCGTATGCTGCTAAGGGTCACAGTGGATCTGGAGGAGCGCCAATCACGCCACAAATGACGTCTAGTCTTCTGGTCTTAAGGTCACGTCTCCTGGCCGAGTCTGAGGGAGAAAGTAATCGAGCTAGGACTTAATCACAAAGTAATCGAGCTGTCCACGTTAATAGTCAATAATCGATTAATCATCACTTTTTTAACAGTAAAAAAGTTTCATTTAAAGATTTCTAGCGGCACTGTTTAAACTAATGCAGCAGAAACTGTTTAAAACAAACTGGCCAAAGTTTAAACAAGCCAATTAGATTCCACCCCTAATGTGACCTCATATAAGAAGAGCTCCTCTTCCCCCCGCCCTGAAATGTTGTTGTGCAGCTCTGCTGTTCTCTAGAGGGGCGTGGTTCTGTAGTAGTTAATTTACCCAGACACCGAAACAGTATGTTTGCTCCGAGACCCGCGTTAAGTTATGAAAGACTTACTTTAAATAAACAAAATCAATATAAAACAATGAGACTGTTAAATATTGATCTTGCCTCTCTGTGCTCATTCAAAATCAAGGCTGATAAAAATGCAACTGCAAATGCGCCCTCTTGTGGTGAAAATGTAAATGATTCGTGAGCTACGGAAAAATATTATGCAAAACATTATCGGTTAATCTGTTTTCAATGGGTTAATGATTGATTCTTAAGAAGTCTTAATCATTACCTAAATCTGAGCCTATAACAACCGCCTTCCCCTCTTACTATGTTTTAAATGTAATGTATGTGTTTCAACATGTCCCTCTTTTTTTTTGTGTGTGTGAGAAACTGTTTGCGCTGCTGTCTCGACCATTAGAAATTATGTGTGACAGTGACACATTTCCTTTTAAGGAAAAAGATCTGTAAAAGGTATTAAAAGTTATTTAAAGAAGAAAGTGTTTCTGATATCTTGATTTTCACAGTCCGTTCTATGCCAAGTGTGGATAGAATAAATTTTTTTTTTTTTGGATGAGCTTTTAAACTCTCAGTAATCTTACCTCTACAGCAGTTGGTTTTAATGGTTTTAACCAGTTAGTTAGTCTCGAGTTTCACAAGTCTAGTCTCTAAGTTTTTAAATGTGTGTCATTTATTTATTTTTTTTTCTTTGTGTCTATCAGCTGCGTAACCTTCTGGCCGAGAAGTGTTTGGTGGCTCAAGGGCGCCCCAGCCAGAAGGGCGGCACCGTTGTGTTGAGACCCTGCGATTCTCAGGATCCTGAACAGGTACATGTCTGAGAAATAGTTTTATTTGTTTTCTTTTACCATCAACTTAAAAAAAAAAAAATAAATAAATAAAATTCCAAAAAAATGGAATCTGCAAAACAAGAGCTCACCAGCCAAAGGTTAAAGAGCTCAGAGAGCCTGACTGCGGCCTCACAGCCCTCTTTATCACCACTGCTCTTCATTTCCATTAAACAACATATTGTAGAGAAAACAATTCCATTCGCTCGTGTGGCTTCCACGCTCCAGCCTTGCCCCCGTCTGTAACGCTATTTTTAATTTTAAATTCGTTCGTCTATTCCTCCACTGCCTAAATTGCTTTTCGGAGCCTCTGCTGGTTAGACCATCTGGTTTCGGGCTCCATTTTCAGGAAGGTTTTAAAAAGCCGAGTGAGTCACGCAGCAGCTGTGCCGAGACGACACACATGCCACAGCGCCCTCTCTCTCTCTCTCTCTCTCTCTCTCCATTAATTACTGCATCTGTCTCTTATTTCATACTTTTTTGCCATTCTGTCCCATACCCTTATCTCTCCTCTCTCTCTCTCTCTCTATCTATCTGTCTCCACACCTTGACCTTCTTTCTTTCTGTGAAAGGTCTTCATTATATGATCCTAATGCCACACAGTTTTGTGGGTTTTTTTTTTCTCTCTTCTCCTTTCCCACAATATTTGTTTTTTTTTTATTGCTTGAACGATTGACTGTGACATTGAGCTCAAACAATATAACACAAATGTTAGATATTTATTTATTATGTAAAACATTTGTTTGTTTATAATAATCAGCCGTAACATTTATTTCATCAGCTCAGAGATGAACAAGTGTAAGGATCTAACTGACTTTCACGAAGGCATTATTGTGACGTCGAGACAACTAGGTCAGGGCAACTCCAAAACCCAACCCGAATCCTCTTTGAAAATTCGCTTTGTCTTCAGTGTTCAACCACGGAGCAAATGCATTGCTTGTGCTGGAGACTTATGTTGAGTCGTAGCTTTTATATATAAAGAGGAAGAGTTTACTTGTACCATGTGCAATTTGAACCAGTTAATAAAAAAGTTATGCCCACTTTATGCACCACTTTCAGCACAGCCCTCATAAAATGTGAAATGGCCTTTGCATTAGCATCTTAATGTTTACAGCCATTATACACTGCTGTGCACAGTCATCCACATCCACCCCTCCCCCCCCCACCCCTCCTCGAGGTGTGTGTCAAATTATGCTTGCATGACAACCCCTGGTGAAAATAGTGGAATCACTTGAAGGATGTTCACACTGCTTTAATTAATTTCTTTTATAGCGAATGACACAAGATTTTTGTTTGATGCACTGCAAAAAATTACATCTTGGCAAGTGATTTTTTTTTTTTAATTTATTGAATCTAGCCAAACCCATATATAATTTCTTAAAAAAACAGTTTGCGTTGAAAATATTTGTAAAAATCTTGTTTTTTTTAAATTGGCTGATAATTTAGCTTCCTTCAAGAAATAAACGTCTAAAATTAGCAAAATTATCTGCTGATAGAACAAGAAATGTATGCCTAAGAAAGTAACGTTTGTCTAGAAATGAACCTAATAATTGTATATTTATTTTATTGTACTCTTATTTTATTGTATTTTTTTTTCTGCAAAGAACACATCTTAGCAAGAGAAAAAACATTAATTTAAATTTGTTTAAATTTGTAGTTTAAAAGCCAGATTTTCCAGTTACACTTCAAAAAAATGACATCTTAGAAAAAGATTTTTTTTTAATGTAAACCTATCTATAATAGCTTAAAATAAATGTATTTTTACTAAAATACTAAAATTGTAAGAAAAAAGTACTTGTTTTATTGGCAGATTCTTTCAAGAAACAAATTCCTAAAACTAGCAAAAATATCTGTTAATTGTTTGGAAAGTTTGATTATAATTGTAGTAAAATTAGATTAGCTAATAGCTTGATTTATTGTTTTTTTTTTAAATAAAATAATCGTAATCTTATATTTGGTTTGTCATCGTATTTTAAAAATGTAGCTGAAAAATCTGGCTTTGTAAAACCACAAATTCATTTTTACTGCAAAAAAGGTATCTTTGTTTTAATGCAACAAAAGTACAATAAAACAAATATATGGTTATTCTATTTATTTCTAGACAAATGTGACTTTTTTAAATCAGAAATTTCTTGTACTGTTGGCAGATAATTTTGCCAGTTTTAGAAATGTATTTCTTAGAGGAAGTAAAATTATCTACCAATAAAACAACAATTTTTATGCCTGAAACTGTACTCAAATCTAGTCAAATCTAACTACAATTTCCTGATACAAGACATTTTCACCTGCTAACATCATCTTTGGCAGTGAATAACTGTACTATTGGCTATTAAACCAAAATGGTTTCGGGTCTGTGATTTATTTCTTTGCTACGAAGTTAAAGAATTGTACGAACATCCTCTGTGTGTAGCGATTCCACCATTTTTGCCGCTACATGTATTGCAGTTATATGTACAGTAGTTTAAAATGTATCTAACTAGAGTTTGGTTTAGTGTGTTTTCATATGCTCCTTATAATTTGCATACAGATTAAGTTGTCTTATTCTGGTTCATGGAATAACGAGCCATAGATAATGCGCTCTACTGAAAATTACACTTTATTAATAAGCAACACTATTATGTCTTGTACGTCTCTTGCATGTCTTTGGGGAAAAATGCATTCATTTGAGAATTAAAGGGTTTTCATTAACAAGATTTCATTAACAAGTTAACGCAGGTTTCTAAGCTCCCCTAAAGTGTGCTCTCTGTTTCACTCCTCCTCCAAATGTGCTGTTTTTTATTGAGACACGCCCCTCCAGAGATCAGCAGAGCTGAGCAATATTGCGGTGGAGGAGGTGCTCTTATATGAGGTCACATTAGGGGGGAAATCTAAGTTTTAAAGAGCAGAATTGGAAAGTGAATTATGAGAAACATGGAATGTGTTTTATTTTAATGTTTTTAAATGTATTTAAACGTGAACTTTGCGTGTGTGTGTGTGTGTGTGTAGGAGTGGGTGTATGACGAGGAGCATGAGCTGATCCTGGCCGGGTTGCTGTGTTTGGACATGTCCGAGATCCGCTCGGCCGATCCTCCCCGCCTCATGAAGTGTCACGGCTCGGGCGGCTCCCAGCAGTGGAGTCTCGGGGTGAGACCTCCTCGCCTCCTCTTCCTCTCTACTTCCTTTATTATGAAGACCTTCTGGTCTTGCTTCTTGTTCACATTTCCAAGGCATCCCTCAGAACTCTGAAAATAATTTATTAATTCTCAGTAACGTATTAGTTCACTTGTCCCAGCGTCCCCTCGGTTTCTGTAGCGGAACAGCAGCGGTTCAAACGGGTGAGAAGGTCAGGGGTTCAAGACACTATGCAGTAACACCAAGTTGCCACCGTCGAGCCCCTGAGCAAAGCCTTTAACCCTGTCTGCTTACTGTATACTGCATGACGCTGCACTCTGACCCCAGCTTCCTACCTGGGATGTGCCCAAACAAACAAACAAACACAAATAAATAAATAAAACATAAAAATTATTTTACTGTGCTTCAAAGTACATCAGACAAATAATTGAATCTTAATCTTAACATTGGTGAAGTTTGTTTAAGTCTTATGGAAGGAGTCTCCAGTGTCAGTGCTCTGTCACAAGGGTAAACCCGTACCTTATTGTTTTTTCGACGTTCTGGGTCAGTGGTAGCTCAGTGGTTAAGGCATCGGACTGCTGCCCAGAAGGTCCCAGGTTCAAACCCCAGCATCACCAAGTTGTCACTTCTGGGCTCTTGAGCAAGGCCCTTAACCCTCAATTGCTCAGATGTAAAAAAACAAACAAACAAAAAAAAACGGGATAAAAAAAACGTTCTGGATAAGGGCGTCTGCCAAATGCTCAAATGTAAGTGTAAGTTGCACTCTGCAGTTTCTTGATAGCCTGACAAGCTGCATGTGTAGTCATTAGTTACTTCCAAAACAGAAGCTCCTGAGGAAAATTCTTGTGTTTTTTTTAATGGAAGAAAAATGCCAGTCACAGGCAATCTGGTGTGGTTTAATGAGGAATAAAACACTTTAACGATGTCCTGTTACAGAAACAGCAATTAATTGCCATTAAAAAAAATTAACAGATTAACAATTTCTTAACTGCAGCAGCAGTGTGAACCTGGACAACCCATCTGTCACCTAACGTTAGTTTAGCCATCCTTACTAGCCAGGCTTCCCCTTCCTCCATCTTTTATTTTCACAGAGAGCGCTGTCACAGAACTCCTCTCTCATCAACTGTCGTATGTTCGCAAGCGCTTCATGTGCGAGTAGAGGGGCGGGGCTATTCCCAGACGTGTGTGTGTGTGTGTGTGTGTGTGTGGGAGAGCAAGAGAGAGAGAGGGGGCTGAGTGAATCAATACTCTGTGTGCAATTAAATCACATTTTACTCATTTTAAATAATAAAAATTATGAATATAAGGTAGTGACAGCACAGATAAATAAGTGTATGGGGAAACGACGGACTGTCCCGCTAGTGCTGTTTAAAAGGAACTTAATTAAACTCGGGGGAGATGTGCGTCTGGTTATCATAAATTATTACTACTTAATCAGTTACTAAGTGTTCATTGATAATGTTTGACGATCGGTTAAGAAAAATGAGTTTGCGATCCTACTTCTGACTGTGTACTGATACTAGACGACTTCCGTAAAAGGTCACATCAATGTTTAGATATTTTAATGAAGTTTACGATTAGTTTCTGTAAGTGTTCATGTTCAATTCTTTGAGAGTTTGTGTCAAAGCTTTGTGATAACTGTATAAAGGAATTTCTCTGGAATTTCCCTCAGGGTCAATAAAGTATCTGTCTGTCTGTCTGTCTGTCTGTCGTAATTTATTTCTGCCTATCTATCTACCTAAATGTCTGTCTATCTATCTTAATTTATTTCTATCTATCTATCTGTGTATCTATCTGTCTATCTAAATGTCTATCTATCTTAATCTATTTCTGTCTGTCTGTCTGTCTGTCTGTCTATCTTAATTCATTTCTGTCTGTCTGTCTACCTTAATTCATTTCTGTCTATCTGTCTATCTGTCTATCTATCTATCTATCTATCTATCTATCTATCTATCTATCTATCTATCTACCTATCTATCTATCTATCTGTGTATCTATCTGTCTATCTAAATGTCTGTCTGTCTGTCTGTCTACCTTAATTCATTTCTATCTATCTATCTATCTATCTATCTGTGTATCTATCTGTCTATCTAAATGTCTGTCTGTGTCTATCTATCTTAGTCTATTTCTGTCGGTCTGTCTATCTATCTTAGTCTATTTCTGTCGGTCTGTCTATCTATCTTAGTCTATTTCTGTCTGTCTGTCTATCTTTCTTAATTCATTTCTGTCTGTCTGTCTGTCTACCTTAATTCATTTCTGTCTGTCTGTCTGTCTACCTTAATCTATTTCTGTCTGTCTGTCTATCTTAATACATTTCTGTCTGTCTGTCTGTCTGTCTGTCTGCCTGTCTATTGTAATTCATTTCTATCTATCTATCTATCTATCTATCTATCTATCTATCTATCTATCTATCTAAATGTCTGTCTATTTATCTTAATTCATTTCTGTCTGTCTGTCTGTCTGTCTACCTTAATTCATTTCTGTCTGTCTGTCTGTCTACCTT
>JAOVVA010000048.1:6245720-6255882 GCA_028565275.1 Leiocassis micropogon | reverse complement strand
TTTGCAGATAGTTTATGTTCACATACAGCTACATGACACACTGCATGAAAGATCATATTTGAAAACGCATAATAGGGCACTTTGAAGATTGGCAGAGACTCAGCTATACAGATACCTAGAGGAAGTTCATTCTACCACCAAGGAGCCAGAACAGAAAACAGTCTGGATAAATGTCCTCCTCGATCCCTGAGAGATGGTGGAACCAGGCAAACAGTGCTGGAGGATCGGAGGGAACGTGGTGCGGTGCGGGG
Organism: Leiocassis micropogon; assembly: GCA_028565275.1. NCBI lineage: Eukaryota > Metazoa > Chordata > Actinopteri > Siluriformes > Bagridae > Leiocassis > Leiocassis micropogon. Next base: position 6,255,631 of record JAOVVA010000048.1, on the reverse strand, counting down.
GTGATTAGAGCTGAGAGGTAAGCGGGCGCAGGGCTGATTTTAGATTTGTAGGCGAACATTAGGGGTTTGAATTTGATGCAGCAGCTACAGGAAGCCAGAGCAGGGAGCGGAGAGCTGTGGTGGTTTGGGAGAACTTGGGAAGGTTGAAAACAACACAAGGTTTTTCTCAAGTAATGCTTTCTTTGACCATGAAGATCTGACTCATGCAGTCTCCTCTGAACAGTGATGTTGAAGTACTGTATGTCTACATGTCTAAATACTGTATGTCTACCTCTGAAAAGCATTTACGTGAGCTCTAATCTGAGGTTCTGTAAACCCGCGGTTTCTGAGGCTGGTCATTATAATAAACTTATCCTCTGCAGCAGAGGTAGCTCTTGGTTGTCCTTTCCTGGGACGGAATCAGTTTCATCATAGCTGGTTTTGGCGACTGCACTTGGAGATACATTCAAAGTTCTTGAGATGTATTGGATTGACTGACCTTCATTTCTTAAACTAATGTCTTTGTTTCCTCTTTACGTAACTGAGTCTTTCTATAGTGTCGTGATATGTCATTTGTACAGTGGCTGTAGTAGCACTAACAGGGCTATCGACTCTGTACTCACCCTTCCTCTGACAAGACAACTGATGCTCTAAAGCACATTCAGAAGGCAAGAAATGTCACACATTAACTCTTGACAAGAGTTTTTTTTAAACTGAAAACCATTCCAGGTGACGACCCCCGGAATCTGACGAGGGAATGCCGTGAGTGTGCTGAGCTTCATCAAAGCTAAATGTAACTACTTTGGACAATCTAAAGCTGTGTTCCTTTAAACGTTTGTATGTCTTCAGTATTAATGAACCATATTGAAAATAATAAAAATAAAGAAAAAACACTGAAGGAGAACTTCTGACTTGTAAAGTGAGTAAATGTGGAGCAAAAAGCGAAAAAAAAATGATGGATGACTTTTAGGTCGTTTGTGTTCTGGTCCTGTGAGACGTTGTGAAGATTTGTTTGATTCATTGTGAGGCTTTGCTTTCTTTCTCTCAGTTCTGTGTACTTCCTGTTTATTTAATTCATGGTCAGAAGGACGGCCATGTTTACTCCACATCCCTGGATGAAATGTACACTGAGTACACACACTTGTGTCCTGCCTTTGTCTTGTACTGTACTATACATCACACTCATAATACAATATTTTTAATGGGCGGGTATTATTTGTTTATGTTTGGACATTCAGAAAGTCTCTTATATGTGTAAGTGTGTGTGTGTGTGTGTGTGTATGTGTGTGTGTGTGTGTGTGTGTGTGTGTGTGTGTACAAACAAAAGGCACTTTTTGTCCTTTTTCAATGTGCGTTTTGGCCGGGGCTTAAACAAGCCTAATGTGATCTCATATAAGAAGCCCCTCCCCTGGCTTGTTGCTTAGCTCTGCTGTTCTCTGGAGGGGGCGTGGCTCTGCAGTAGCTCATTTACATAAACACTGAACCTGTGTATTCAGAAGAAGACTGAGGGGTATTTCTGCTGAGCCATTAAAACACACACACATACACACACACACACACACACACACACGCGCACACACACACACACACACACACACACACTAGGAGAGCCTGATATTTAATGATAATTAATTTAGTCTGACAATGTGTTACTGTCCAGGCTACTACTTTATGGCAGTAAATATTGTTTCAATTCTGTCTCCACCCCTTTGTCCTCATTTACATAGTGATATATATTTATAGGTACCCCTGACTCTCATGTGCATATTCATGTACAGTATATTCATATGTGCTCAAACATAGTTTGAAAGAGTCTAAAGGTGGAGAGATGTTCATCAAATACTATGTTTACATGTACACTAATATTACTGTGTGTGTGTGTGTGTGTGTGCGCGCGTGTCCAGACACGAGGGAAGTGAGCGTGTGCTGTGTAACCGGTGAAAGCTGGGCCTCCGCTCACGGTCACTGCAACAGCATGAGGACAGATCCGGGTTCCAGCTGTGGGTAAGTCACCTGCTGTCAATGCCAGTTAGTGTTTGTGATAGTGTTTGCTGTTGCCATGGATACACACTTATGACAAAACTGTGTGTGCTGAAGTCAGACAGTTGATTAGTTTGCCGCTCTGTCCTGAGGAGTAACTACATGTTACAGCTCTATCTCTGCCTGTTACACTGCGCTGACACTGGAGACTCCTTACACTGGTGTTATGAGTGTTTGTACTCTTACATAAATATGTGAAGCTGCACTACTGTGAGAGCTGCTGTTCCAGAGAGTTAATCACCACGCTCTGAGGGTCAGGATCAGATCAGGTGATGATTGCTCTGCTGGTTCTTCTTCTCATTGTATCTCAGGTGGGTTCAGAGGCAGTGCTGCCTGAGAGCGCTGAGAGACGCACGCTGTTCGTCTGGAATAAACACAGCGAGACGAGGGAGCGACTGTGGAGCCGACGCCGCTGACCTCTGTGACTCGCGCACGGTAAAGTCGGGTCCTCTGAGCACTCGCACTGAGAGTACCGTTAGAACGCGAGTACTGTTACAAAGAGAGTACCGTTATAGTGAGAGTATTGATACATGTAAGAACTGTTTGAGTGTTGACCTGTTTAAATGTTTGGAAATGTCAAGCGTCAGTCGGTCAGTGTGAGGATGTGTGCCAGGCGTTTCCTGTCCTGGCCTCGGCTCCGCCTCCTCACGCAGCCGAGCCACTGCAGTGTGAACGATTCAGGGTGAAGTGACTTGTGGTGTAAGTGAAAATAAACTCACCTGCAGAGTGGTGAGGTGATGAGAGCAAAAGCAGAAGGGCAGAAGAGATCTACACACCCCAAAAACACACACCTTTTATAACGATATTAAAAGCTGTAATCATTAAAAATTTAATTTATTTGATTTAGTTTAATTTAAATAGATTCAGGAACTTATAAAGCTCCTATTGCGAATGGAAATAAACACATTTCCCTGTAAAAATGTAAACTTTACAAAAATGATTAATGTAAATTAAAATGTTTTAACACTCTCTCATTTGCAAATTCACCTTTCACATGAGTGACAAGAAGACCAATTCTTATGAAATACATTTAATAATCAAGTTTGATATAAATATACACAAAATAAAGTAAAATGTATTTAAAGTAAATAAAGTAAAAGACATTAAAAGTTTTTCTAAAAATGCAATTTTATAAGTTATTCTTTAGAAATCCATTGTGCTGCAGAGGATTGTGGGTAACGTGGCAGTGTCTGTGTTCAGGACTGCTGTAGGTGCTGTACGCTCGGTCTGCGTCTGCGAGCACACAGAGAGTCATGTGACCCTCCACGAGGTTTGGGTGACACCTGTAGCCACGCCCTCCTGACCTGCTGTGAGGGCACGAGCACGGCCAATCAGAGCTCAGTCAGGGAGAGGACACACCCCCAAGGCACCAGCGCACCCAGGAGAGGTATTTTATTTTACACACACACTCGTATCTGTCTATCTGTCTCATTGTCTGTTTGTCATCCTATTGGTCTGTCTTACCTTCTGTCTGTCTGTCTGTCTTTCGTCCTTTCTATCTATCTATCTATCTATCTATCTATCTATCTATCTATCTGTCTGTCTGTCTGTCTGTCTGTCTGTCTATCTTAATTCATTTCTGTCTGTCTGTCTGTCTGTCTATCTAGAAATCTGTGAAAGCAAATAATAAATTTTTTTTTTTAAAGCCGATTGTGCCTGATTTCTCACTAGTGTCGGATTGATGGCACTTTTGGCTGCACAGACTTGAAATAAGCTCCGCCCCCTCGTACAAAGTGTTGTCACGCTTCTGGCCAATCCCTGTAGAAAATCTGCTATATAACGAAGCATTACTATCGATTTAGTTAAGAATGAACATAACGAACATAAGAATGAACGTGTTTTAATATCTCGAAATAAAATCTGTTTGCTGCCGGGGTCACATGAAGTCAAACGAGGATTTTAAAGGATGAAATATGATTATGAATGTGTAAATAAATTAACGTTGATCGATGAACGTCTCCTCTCTTCCCTTCCTCCACAGAAGAATAATCGTCTGTACCAGGTGTCCGTCGGTCAGTGTCTGGCCGTCCTCGACCCGCTCAGTCATAAGGGTTACGTTGCCATGGCGATCTGCGACGGCTCTGAAGGCCAGCAGTGGCAGCTAGAGGGGTGATGAAGCTCGGCTCTGAACACACACACACACACACACACATATATCAACCACAGACTGTGGAGTGAACTTACACCTGATACATGGCAGAGAAAAACGGACCAATACTCACACAGCTTACGCTCTGTTGTCAGTTTGTCCGGCGGAGCAGGATGGGGTCGTTTCCCGACTAGCAGTCTGGGTCTGAGCGTGTCCGATCCGTCGTCACGGCAATAAACATATCACTGAGCTCATATAGTGAAATGTTCTCTCTTTATATTCTATAACTTCTTCAGCGACAGTTCTCTTTAATTTATAATTTTAAGCGGATTGTTAAACTTTTCGTGCGTTTGTACAGCAATTTTTTTTTTTTCCTTTACGCAGAGACAATTCAGAAATGTACGTTCATCGACTCTCAGTACTGATCTCAAGACTTTTAGAATTGCATTCTTTGATATTCGTTTTAATTCTATCGAGCGTGGCATTTTGCTTTAACAGTCGAGTTGTGTTTGGTTTTGACGTTCTTTTATCTAACCGAGTTGTTCTTAAGTTCATGATGTCAGTCGTGCATGTAGAAATGAATACAGGAGAAAAGAAACAGTGCAGAGGAGGCTTGTGCGATATTGATTCTCTCTTTTTTTTTTTTTTTCTCCTTGCTCACGATTTACAGTAAAAACCTCATGACTCACAGAAACACAAGTACAACATACACACACACACACACTAGACAGACAGCATTTCTGGGTAACGTTAGTGTTCTATAGTAACATTAATTATAATACTATTAGCAGATCTGCAGTCGGGTTTTTGTGAAAACTCCTCAAAAAGAAAAAAAACACATAACCGTACATCTTTTTTTAAAGATTATAATGTTTGTATAAATGTCCAAATTGCTGGAATATTTTTTTTTCTCTGTTCAAGTGTTTAAACAACAGCAGCAGCAACAACAACAAACAATATTCAGTCAATTTCTAATGTTCATTAATGTTAATTGTGAAATATTAGGTTTGACACATTGCTACTAGTTACGTGGTGTCGTCTAACATTAAAAGTGATTAGATCCAAATCAAACATGCAATGATGGATTTTATACAATTGCCCGAGAAGGGCAAAACAAAATAACAAAACCGAAAACAAAATGAAAAAAAAAAAATAAATAACAAAACCGAAAACAAAATGAAAAAAAAAAATGAAAAAAAACCCAAAACAAAATAAAACCGAAAAACAAAATAACAAATCAGAAAACACAACATATCTGGAAACAAAATATTATTTTATAATTTCTATATGATATTAATGTTTTTGGTTTTATTTTGTTTTTGAATTGGTTTTGTTTTTGTTTTTGTTATTTTGTCTTCGGTTTTATTTTGCATTTGTTATTTTGTTTTTGGTTATTTTGTTTTTGTTTTTATTTGGTTTTTGTTCATTTTGTTTGAGTTTTCGATATGATTTTGTTTTGCACTTCTCGGACACCATAATTTTACATCATTTTAATGAACTGTAAACAGTCTCTGTTTACTGTGACAGAAGTCACTGAAGACATTGTGAAATAGACGGCGTGGGCGTGACTTTTGGGTGATGTCAGATCTCACGCTCGAATCGTTACAGATTCATATGTTAATTCTCACGTTTTGTTTTGTTTTTCTCTAGAGGAAAAGGCTGCCTTTTAGGTGTGTTTTTGAGTGAGCAAGCGTAACTCAAGGATACGAAATCCTTAAAGGAAGGCGGATCAGGTCTTATAATTAAATATAATCAGTATACAGAGTGTAAAATCATGTACGGATGATTAAATCGTTATATCACACAAGCCTACTGTAGACACCAGCCTTCAACCGAAGCTGAAGTATGCATCAGGACTGAGAAGGAAAAGTCTCAAGAAAGAGTCATGCTGATTAATATAAGTTCAGACGCCGGTCTGGTTTCTGTTCGTTTTGGGATGCAGAACCCAAATTTTGATTTTAAATTCAATGAGTAGAAACAAATTATAAATCACTTACAGGAGTGAGATTAAAAAATAAAAAAAAAGTCCAGTCCTGTGCGCACCTCAGGTATGAAGGTCTGGTCAGTTATATACATACATGCATTTATAAATACGTACATATATATTTTTTTGTTCTGCTGTGAAAGTAAACGGTTTGATTTTAAATCTGAAGTGCTGTTTTCATATCCTCTGGTCTCTTTTGTAAATGATGGTTCCAATAAAGGCATCCTAAATATTTGTTTGTTTGGAGACATTTTCATTACACATGACATCATTGCCAGCCACTGCAGGAGTGCAATTTAAAAAACAACAAAAAAAAAAACTAATCTACAGTATATTTAATGTCTTAAACTAAAATTAGAAAACTAAAATTAAAGTAAGGGGGTGCGGGATTAAGCACAAAATTTTAACAGCAAGTCAGATGTTTCCAGTCAGTTTTTATTTAAAAAAAAAAAAAGAAAAAAAGCTTAATTTAAATAAAATACTAAAAGATGGACAACAGGAAAAACAATCATGCTGTCCAGTTTTTCTAGGTCATTTCTAGGCCATTTGGTACAGTTGGTAACCTTGATTGGAGATGGTAATCTAACAGAGAGACAGCTGGGAATTGACTACAAGTAAATTAGGGAGAAAATCTCTAGGAAAAATCCCCCAAAATTATATATATATATAATTACAATATGCATAATACAGTAAGTCAGACTTACGAACATTTGCAATTTGTTTGCAATTTGAGTTGCAAACTTTCACAGATATGACTGGACCTCACATTAAAAACATTCATAGATGCGATTAAATCGCAGAAGTAGCTCACATGTCTGCTGAACATTGTCACAGTATGCTGTTGTGTGATTACTGTACAGTGCTCAATCAGAGCCCAGATGTCCGGAAGCAAGACAAAAAAAAAACTGGTGATGTGGAGGGGACTGTTAGGAAGCACAAAGCAATAACCATGAAAATAAAAGTAATTGAGACCGAGGCGAAAAGATGGTAGAGATCGATCGTTTTTTGGTCCGTTTGTTTTTAATGCTTTACTTGGTATATTTATGTCAAAGGTGTAGAAGACCCACTTTGTTGGACTTACGAAACAAATCCAACTTGTCCTAGAATGGAACTTGTTTGTAAGTCTGGAGCTTACTGTATCTCAAAAGTGTGTTGTTGAACTTGATCATAATATTAATATAAAAAAATATATATATATAAAACACACAAAAAAAAGCCAACAGGTGGTCACGTAACCTTTAACCTTCCTGTTCCTTCCCTCATTAACTCTACAGCAGATGTTTTACTTAAAACCATGACTTGGTGCCACCTTGACCAGAGACGACCTACGAAAAGTTCCGTCACGTGTAAAATGCGAGTGAGTGCTGCCTAAATGCTGCTTAAATCCCACCAAATAGGGACCTGCCAAACTCACATGACTGACTACACAGGAGATCATGGTGAAACATCCAGCGTCAAAAAACATTTGCGAGTCTGTTTCCTGTAGAAGCTGATGTCCTGGAAAGACATGTGATGTAAACAGAATTTTCTTTAAATGCAGGACAGTCACTAGGGGACCATCGTTATATAGTGATTAGAACTTGAACCCAAAACCTTATGATTGACTCCCATGTGTTAGCATGTTCAACAAGTTCAGGAGATCCATAGTGGAGTCTCATACCCTTTGGAAGTCCACCAGAGCAACTTGGATGTAACTCTCAGTCTGAAGTGTGCTGGTGTGCTATTGGAGTCTACTGATGTCTGAAATGCCAGTGCCAAGTATTACACAAAAGTATCTCATGAGTAGCTGGCACATTCTATCCATGTGCAAATGTTCTAACAGCAACATAATTACACCTTAGAGATAACTTTCTTCTTCGTCTGAAGTCCCTGTATGTACATGTCTCGTAAACAATCCTACAGGGAAACGCGTTGAGCCGAGGAAGCTGTCAATATTTGTCCAAACCATCTGGTCTTCACTAATCCGTGTGCCAGGTTCCTGTTTGTGGACTTCAGTCTCTTTTGTGCTATAATTGAACATTGTAGCTTTGATTGCAACATTGTGATGAGACTAAGGACATAACTCTGCTAACCAGCTCACACAGACATAGAAGACTTTCCTTGACAAACCCATGTTTGTTTTATGCACCGCATGTCCACTAACTCCAACCAGGACTACAGTTGTCCTTCCTGCTTGTGATATTTTCCAATGATTTTGCCTCATTCTATTTCACATACTTGTCTAACAAATAGGACATTTAATCCGCACACACGCTGAGCAGGACAAAGCAGTTACTGAAGATGGAGAGATTGATGGACGGCAGGAAAGAAGGAAGGAAATATGGATGATTGGTTGGCCTGATGAATGGAAGGAAGGAAGGAGGGATGGAATGAAGGATAGATTAATGGATGGATGGATGATTGTTTGGATTAAAGAATGAATAGTAGATATGAAGGAAGGATGGATGGATGGATGGCTTGATGGAAGAAATTAATTATGGATAGATGGAGGGAAGGAACGAAGAATGGATGGAGTCAAGGAAGGATGGATGGATGATTGGTTGGATGGGTGGATAAAATGAATGAAGGTATTTTGGATGATTGGTTTCATGGCTGAATGGATGAATTGAATAAATGAAGGAAGGAGGATTGGTTGGATGGGTGAAAGGATGGATGGAATGAATGAATGAAGAAAGAATGGATGGTAGATTGGTAGAAGAAAAGAAGGAAGAGTGGATAGGTGGATGGAATGAAAGCTGACTGGATGGATAGAATGTAGGATTGATGGATGGTTGGTTGGTTGGTTGATTGGGTTAGTTTAGTGACCACCAAGGTGCTGATTGTGTGCCGCAGTGACGCCCAAACTTCAGCAGGTAGTATATAATTTAATTATGTATAGTATACATAATTTAATAGCTGCTGCTTCAATGAAAGATTGAGTTAAAACTGTAAACTCCAGCATGAACCACTGCACAGACAGAAATAGTGCTGAACCCTGACTGAGTTACTGAGACATACAGAACCAAGGCGTACATTAAAACCCACTCAACTGTGGCATTAGGCATGTTTGTAAAAAAAAAAAAACACTGATGCAAACACCACTTACCCACAGCTAAAGCTCCTGCTTAGTATTTCTCAGAGAAACGATATGATAAATGTTCTCCCGCTGAGCGTCTGCCGGGTAAAGGGCATAATGTGATGGGAACTGACTGATGGAAGCCAGGTGACTTTATGTAGAGTTAAATTATTTTAATTAAATAAGTGTTCTTCTTGATAAGAGCCATAGGTATGCCACACACACACACACACACATCACAGTATTTATCCTGGCACTTTATAAAGTCCTATGGTGCCTGTTATGGTAATGTCTGAAGTACCACGGTAATACTTTTGTATACTATGGCATGTAGTATAATTAAACCTAATAAACTGTAGTACAATCCACAGTAACATTTATGCAATTTATCAAAAGATGACTTTTACATCTATTCCATGAGCTACGTACAGTCTTACTGCAGAGTTCTTACATTCTTCGTTCTGCTATTTTGCTATAATCTGATGCACAGAACATCAGGTGGGGCAGTTACATTACAGATGTACTTCTGACATTTTAATTTAGTTTAATTCAAGTCAATTTTATTTATATAGCGCTTTTAACAATGGTCAATGTCTCAAAGCAGCTTCACAAAAATGAAAAGAAAACTTATGGAAGTGTTTATGTGTCTAGATAATAATGAGATGAATGAATGAATGATGAATGAAGTGTCTCTGATGAGCAAGCCAAGGGTGACGGCGACAGTGGCAAGGAAAAACTCCCTGAGATGGCAATAGGAAGAAACC
>JAOVVA010000048.1:6214874-6229874 GCA_028565275.1 Leiocassis micropogon | reverse complement strand
ATTCCATTCTAAATTTTTATTGAAAATTCTATCATAAGTTTAATTGTATTTTTCCATTTTAGGACATGGACAGTCGTATAAGCTGCATTTCACTGCATATCATATTGTGTATGGTTGTGTATGTGACAAAAAGAAATTTGAATTTGTTTGCGTTATGGCTGATCTGTGTGTACATGATGGAGAAATTAACTGGTTGTGCTGGAGTACTTCTGACTGCTTGGTTCAGTCCAGTGGGACAAATTTTCCTGGATATGATTCCGGATCGCGGCCTGCCAGTTGCCAAGCCCTGAACTCCATGATGATCCATCAAGCCCCTCTCAAGCATCGCTGTGGTGCGACCGGGACAATAAATCCTAATGAACTGAAATTACTATGATGAAGACTTGATCCGTGTATGATTTAATCCCTGTTTTGGATCCATGTGACCTGCTGAGAAAGCTGACAGAGCCCTGGCATGAGCTTAAACGCTTGTTTTATCTCCCGTGTTTGAGAATGCTATTTCTTTTCTCTAAGCTAATTAGTACTGAAATAACAATTTGTTGTGATACACATGTCAGGCTTATTTTGATGCACTTCTTAACTGAGTACCTATTTACTGATTCATTATAAGGACATAAAAAAAAAGAAGAAAAAAATTGCAAGCCTGAGCAGCTGTGTGTAGATGCTGGAAGACATGCAGGACTTGAAACAGCTGTGGTGTACAGCCCATGGGGGGGAAAGGTAGAGCAAAAGAAACACAGAGAAACAAAAGGCTCGAGTCCTACAGAATACCTTAACACACACCTCTTGACATGCGTGCAAGCTTTGGGTTCGGATCGGGCGCACCCAGAGGGATTGATAGCCAGCGGCAGCTCCATCAGAGGATTGCGCCCGTAACGGAACGTGTAGCCAGAACATGCCTCCACTCCGGGCAACTGAAACACAACACGCACACAAAGTGGAAATTATCTAGATGTTACAGAAATCTTTTTACTTGGTAGATAGGAATAGGAATTACAAGTCATTGATAATCATTCAGGCTATACCACTTACATCCATTGTTACAAACACTCCCAAATAAATCAGGTCAGGTCTTTAAATTAAATTTAATATGTGTCACTTTTTCACGTTTGTCTCTGGCTGTGTAAGTCAGACCATTTGTCATACCGATTCCACGATCCTCGTGACCGCAGGTACGGTCAGTCCGAACAGATCTTCTCCCTTCAGGTAAACGGGGAACAGTTTAAGGATGCCGGTCTCATTTCTCTTCTCGGCCACCGGCTCCAGAACCTTATCCCACACACCTGTAGAAAAGGACAAGTGCCTCGGTTTAACCTTTAGAAGTAAACTGCTTTAATGATTACATGTTTTACATCACCAGGTTAGTCTTTCCACTTATTCACTGCAATCAGTTTGCTAGGGAGCATAAAGACTGGACTTTGGACCGATGGAAAAGGGTCATGTGACCTGATGAGTCCAGACTGAGCCTATTCCAGAGTGATGGGCGTGTCAGGGTAAGAAGAGAACACATGAAGCGATGCACCCATCATGCCTAGTGTCCACTGTACAAGTCTCTGGAGACAGTGTTACGATCTGGGGTTGATCAGTCGATCCGGTCTAGACACAGTAACGTTATGGGGCAATTAAATCAGGTCAGCTGACGACCTGAAATGTACTGAATGACCAGGTTAACACATCCATGGAGTTAACTCGGCCATATTCCATGACTCAAATTGTGAGTGAGCTGGGAGAAATTTAAGAAAGCAGCCAATGATTTATTGCAATAGCATTATACTGGCAGCCTGCAGGGGGCGCTACAACAGCTATTTTACGGATAGTTTGATTTACATAATGCCAGAATCCCCTGGAAGCATCAAACAAATGGGATGCAAATTATACCCAATGGCTTATAATATAGAAATATGCCGATATTAAGGCTATTTTGCATAATTATCGTTTGGAGACTAAGTAGATGTTTAGTGCCATGCTCGAGATTATGTTTATTGTCAATATAATACGCATCACCAGACTACAATGTGATACACTGCGTTTTCATACATCATTGTGGAATGTAAAATCACACCGATTAAAAGGAAATATTAGATTCTTGTATGTAGTGCTTACCTTTAGGAGACGAGCCAGTCAACACGAGGTCCTCGTACCCTTGCTCAACCACTCGGATGGTAAATTCAGGGGCACCGTCCTTCTCGTCGATAGAGCACAGGTAGCGGCAGCGGCGGTTGGCATGTCGCATGCTCCAGTAGATCCGACTGGCCTCGTAGCCGACAGGGAAGATGGCAGCTGATGAGTGGAAGGCTTCCATCTGTTGGGGCAGGAGCTGCCCGACTGAATGAAATACCAGGCTGCCTACACGGAAGGTGTGTTCCCGCTCGGCACGCTGCATCATACTGGCGATCTGGCGTGTCTCGTCGCGCTGCACATAAACACGGCGGTACACAGTGAAGCAGCGCAGCTCGTGATCCAGTCCTCCGAACATGGTGCTCCCAGCACCATTGCCTGAACGGGGCTTGTGCAGATGGCAAAGCATGGTTTTGTCTTTGAAGAAGGTACACTGAGCCTTGAGTGCACAAGTGAAGTGGTATGCGTTGGTGCAGCGCAGTCGATGGCAACCACTGGTTGCTCCTATGCGCTGGCAGTAGGTGCAGCGGATGCTAAGGCCACGGCGCAGCGCCAGCTCCACGTTGATGAGTGCACCCGCCTGGGTCTCATACACCTCTGTGGACCAGAGTGCACAATTCAAGTGCACCCACAAATCAAGGTCAAGGTTTAGTAGACGAGCCGGACCATCTGTAAGTCCATCACCTTCCTCGTGGCAGAAGCAGCAGCGTCGCAGGTCTTTCGGCAGCGGCTCTGGTCGCAGTGAAGCGTCCAGCTTCTTTAGCAGTTCTTCCAGCTCATCCTGGCTCTGGATCTGCAACTTTCCTCTGGGTACCACAATATGGATGCTCCATTTGCGCCAACGTAACCCTTTCCAACGCTTTGCAGAATGGTAGCGTGGTTCGTCTGCTCCATTGTGGACGGCCCGGAGTCGGGGCTTCAGTTTGACAGTGACCTTCAGGGCATCCGGCTTGACCTCAGATTTCTGCATCTCGGAAAAAATAGATGGAAAAGAGATTGGAGGGGTGGACGGTGGAGACTGCTTGGTCTGCATCTGGGCCAGGCAGTGTACATCGAGGGTGGACATGTTGTTGCTGTATTGGTGGAGAACTTTGGGAGGGCATTTCTCTTCAGAGTCAGGCAGCATAGAGGCATTCAGCTGAGAGATGAGGACAGGCAGAGCTCATTGTCAAACCTTCTACTCACCATATTATATTTATTTTATGAAATTACACCCTCTGGTCTAGTAAAACATGGCTCACCTTGCTGTCTACAGGTTTATTCTGCATGATGGATGAGTAGAGAACAAGGCAGTTGCGGCTGCAGAAAACCGTGTTGCCTTCAGCCCAAACCTGGCCCTCCTGTACAGAGAACACATGTCAGACCAGCCACCCTACATGCTCTATAGAGGCTGGGAAATAAGACTGCACCGCTTCCCACATACCCACATCATCACCTCTAATTGTTATTAGGGAATAGTTCACTAAAACGGCAGACATTAAAGGACGTTTTATGTCACACCCTATAGTGATGCCAAAAGTACTCTTCTAAAGAATCAGAGGGAAACGTACATCAAAGTCGCACGCGCATTTGAATAACCACAAATTTGCAAATTAACCGGTTTGTGGATCCGGGCAACCTACACACACAGTGGCATACCAAAGCCACCCCCCCACCCCCTTGTATTAGTTAACACAGGTATTGTAACACAAAAACAAAAAAGATTTTCATTTCCCATTCAGACAAGTTTAACATAACTTGGACATAAACATAAACTCGTCTCCTAGAGATGAGCTTTAAGGTTGGAATGAGGGACTACTCTCTGCATCAGTGAGCTCTATGACCTCAGGTCTAATAGAGGCCATTTAGTTACCTGGGCTGCACAGAGTCATGAGAAAGCAGTCTGGACCTCCACCTCTGTTACACATATAATCTTTCAGGCTTTTGGGGAGCGAGTGTCTTCATGACTCGACTGGAGACTCGTAATACAGACTCTTTATACAGTGAGATCAGGTTTTGTGAAACGCTAAGCAGCCTCGACCCTGCTCAACAGGCTGAATGAAGGGCTTTAATCCATCTCAATTCAATTCAATTCGTTTTTTTATAGTGCTTGTAAAAGGAGACAATATGCCAATGCGGCTTCACACTAATCCAGGTATGCTTAGATTAATAAATAGTGCTTACATTGATGCAGTGTTTAGTCTATTTGAATAGAACTCGGGTCCGTTTGAGTTTGGTACAAAAGAACCAGTCCGAGATCGTCTGAGCGATGTGGCCTCAGTCTGCATTCAAGTGAACTCTTGTGGTGAGCAAGTGATTAGACTCGGACATGAGCTAAACGCAGAAGGTGAATTAACATGTGTTTTGAGTTGCGGCATTTTTGGTAGATCTAAGTTGCTACTCTTGAGTAAAGCAGAAGTTGCAAATATGCCATGTTCCAGGAGATCTGAAAACATGACACTCTAAACTAGTAATTTCCTAACTCACAGCTTTGTGTTCCCTGTGCTCGTGTTGTTTTATGATGTTTCTACTCATTTAATACATTTTTTTTCCCATCTGTATATTTCTGACCAATTAACACGTTTTACATAATTGTCTTCTGCAATTTTTTTTTTTTTGCTGTGTTTCATTATCTGCAAACCAAATAAAAAAATGAGGATCTTAAAGTGTAAAATCTGCTCTGATTCGGACCTACAAACAGACTGTTGAGTGTCAAAGAGCCCTTAGATGTGCAACATACAGTCTAGAGGTAAAATTCAGGAGACAACAAAGAAAAAACAGTGAGAGGACTCTAAAGGGAAACCTTGCTTCTGGGTGATATAGTCTATACAGGTATAAGAGAGTAAACAGAAACATTACACTAACTTTGTAAAAAGTAGAAATGAGATTCACAAGGGACCAGCTGATACAATATTATCACAACACCTAAGTGACAATTTGATTAGTATTGCGATTATGCAAGTACAGTATCATGATTGAATAATCTTTATTTATAACATATAGCTAAGATAGATAGGCACATGGTGACAGCATTTCACAATTACTCCACTTTATAGCTCTACCTGTTTATCGCCGGGGTCTTTGGTAGACCTCCGGACTTCGTTTCCCAAAACCACCACTTTACACTGGGCGCACCACTGCGGTTTCCCCCCCGGGCTGTTTCTATTCATGTGATATTCTGGTCTGATTGCACCTGGACCTGGAAAGCAACATAGGACAGGGAGAGCTGAAAAAAAATTTCTGCAGAGACCATTATGAAGAAGAAATCTTGTAGCTGAGCCAATTTCCAAAGTAATTTGACACCATTATTACTGGCTTTTGTTAACATCTCAGATCTCAGACATGATCGATAATAAAGTGCGTCTACTACATCTTAAGCACACTTTAAATCCATTCACCTTTATCAACTACATAAGAAAACACTTAATAAGAAGGACTGTGTCATCCTTTAAAAAGAAAACAGTAAAAGGAATAAAGACTTCTATCCACTATGAATGGTGGAAACCTGTGAATCACGCCACTTGAGAGTAACATTAGAACCCTCATTTGAAGCAGTTAAACCAAGTAATCATTATTATTGACAAACGCAGTCAATATCTGCAATTTCTGTTGGTGCAGTTTAACTCACCGGCATTATGGTTGGGTATGAAGTGCTGAGTCGAGGGCATCGTTCCTGGAGGTCTGGGGAACCTTATGCCAGGATGGGGGAACATGGCGGTCTGGCGAGGGTTGAGGCCGTGTGGTGGAGGGACTTTGAGGTTCGCAAGCATGGCCAAGGAGTGGCGTGGCTCTGGACTCAGGGTACGAGACACCTCGTAATTGGCAGGGACAGGGACGCAAAGCAAGTTGGATACTGCCGCCATGACTCCTTGAATGTTCTGGCGTACAAGCAGACATGCATGTTTGGTTAAGCCTGATAAACAAGCTCTAACACTGCTAGGCGATATAGTCTAATATCTCAAATGTTAATAATAACCACAACTATCTTAAAGTATCAAAGCATGACAAGAAAGGACACATATACATTATTCCTAATTTGATCTTGATTCACCCCCCAAAAGGGGTCAGTGTGAAAATTATTCAGAAAGGGAATCAGACATGCCTTGTGTTACGGCCTGCGTCAAGACACAAACTGAGAAAGAACGGACCTGTAGAGCTACCATGTTTTCTGAAAACTTTGCAAAAACAAAGTTTAAAAGGTGTTTTATAAGAAATACACCATATGGACCAAAGTACTTGACCAAACCTACAAAGTTTTGGTCGGTATATCCGAATACATATACTTCAATATGGAGTCGGCCCCCCAGTTGGTTTTGCATATACAACAGCTTCCACTCTTCTTGGAAGGCTGTCCACAATTGATTTTGGAGCGTTTCTGTGGGAATTCGTGCCTGTTCGTTCTCTAGAGCAAGGTCAGGCACTGATGCTGGACAAGAAGGCCTGGCTTACAATCTCCGTTCCAGTTTATTCCAAAGGTGCTCGATGGGGTTGAGGTCAGGGCTCTGTGTTCGGCCCGGTCGAGTTCTTCCACACCAAACTCATCAAACCGTGTCTTTATAGTCCTTTGTGCACTGGGGCACAGTCATGTTGGAATAGAAAAGGGCCCTCACCAAACTGTTGCCAAGAAGTTAATAAAAAGCATAGCATTGTCCAAGATGTCTTGGTATGCTGAAGCATTATTGTCCTTCATTGGGGATAAGGGGTCTGATTAAAACATCTGAATTTAATAATTAACAGGTTTGGACAAATACTTTTGTCCATATTGTAACATATCTTTATAAGTATCTGATGATTTATTCTGCTCTGGTCACCTTGTCTCAATGCTCAAATGATTTCTATGCTCCAAACTTTTGATCAACAACATTTTATAAGTACATTTTCAGCCCTAAACAAACTTTTTCGTCTTTTCAATTTTCGGTTCACTGAAACATGTTCAAGTAGCAATGAACCAATAATTAAAAGACACTCCAATTCAGACTAATACAAATGAAAGGACATTAAAAAAGAATTATTTTTTTCAGAGCAATGCGTTAGGATTCCATCAAGCCCTAATTCTTTTCAGACAGTAAATTACAGTGATTTGAACAGGATTTGTAGTATGCAACACCGAGATAAGCCTTACACACATTAGAAAAGCTGGGTAAGTAAGTATTGATTTAAAGAAAGGAATGCGTCTTACCTCCGCTGCGGTTTGATTGAGTGTGAGTGATACGGACATCAGACCAGCCTTGGAGCAGGAGGAAGGCTGATCAAAATGGGAGCCGAAGAAATTGCTCTGGGGTTCTTTCTTCACCTCCCACTGCATGACCTCGGTGCCTGGATCAAAGAGTTTCAGTCAGTGAGGAACTTTAAACAGAATGTGAGATACGCGTTCACATGTGGACACAATGAATACACGTACACCTGCTAACAGTGAAAGGGCAAAAAAAGGACCAGAAGTTCATAGTAACTTCAGACTATAGAAGGTGGCTTTTTTTTCAGGGTTTGAGAATCAGGTGTAAAAATATCAGTATCACAGAATTAACTGATTATGCTGTTTAAGGAAACTTTTATGATCATATCATATGCTCTCTTTGCATATTTTTGTGCATACTAAGAGAGATTGTATTATAGAAAATAAAACATGATAAAATAAAACTAAAAGTGTAAGTTACATAGAAAGGTAAATTAGGTTTGCAGCCAAAAGCCTAAATAGTGAACAGGGGAACTGAAAAAAAATGTTTTTTTAAAACAGACCAAAAAAATCATATCAATATCTTGCATAAAATTTGCATAAAAAGTAAAAAAAAAAAAAAAGGTGCAAGCATAAACAGAAAATAAATGTTCCCCTGATGCTTCATCACTCGACTAGTGTAAATCCAGGATCAGGTTAGTAACATACAGAGAAATAGTGCATTTTAAGAAATTATTTTGGTATAAACTCTAATATCCTCTTGTGCTGAGATCGTATGGTAAAGAGACCTTTCCCGATGGCACTGGGCAGCATCGAGATGGTAGGAGAGGGTGCAGGTGACGGAGGCTCCTCCTTTACTAGAGACAGATCCGGGTATCTGCTGATCTCCATGCCAGTGACACTCTCCGGGGACGAGGAGGGGACAAAGCTGTCTGGGGTGTCCCTGTCACAATGGTCCTGGACACTAAAAGAGTAAATAAATACGTACATAAATAATACATAATGGTGATTCAGAAAGAATGCAGAAGTAGACAGACATGACCCGATAGATCCATTTACACTTTAAATACAACTTATGGCATGAATACAGAAATAACAAAGCCAAGCATTCCTACCGGAGCTCCTCTTGATTGGTGTGTGGGGGTGTTGGCAAGGAGGCAGGCACATCAACGGTCTTGGGTCCCTGAGAAATGGCCTGAGACAGGAGGTCGTCCTCTTTTTTGAACGGGGTTGGCAGCTGCTTCGGTCCCATGGTTTTGGACACTGAGAACAGCCAAGTGCAACTTGTTTAGACTACAGGAATATTTAATGCCAAGTAAATAGTGCATGCCTTTAAAATGATAATATATATATCACTGAATCATTGTAGTTCTGAGACTAAATTAATTTAAACATAATAGTAACTTTTATAGAGTTAAAAGACAGAGGGACAAACAGACAGACAGATTTCTCTGTGGCATGTATATACACTGCCCGGACAAAAAAAGAAAAAAGAAAAAAAAAAAGGAAGTTGCACACTCCAAGTTTTCATTGATTACACTGCACAGCGTGGAAGTGAACTCTGTGTGATATTCAGGTCGTCAGCTGATTCATGATATTGACCACATTTCTTCCACGAAGTTGACGGTTCAGGGCTATCCCTCCAGGTTTTTTTCTTTTTGGCCGGGCAATATATAAAGGCAAGGCAAGTTTATTTGTATAGCACATTTCATACACAATGGTAATTCAAAGTGTTTTACATGAAAGAGAAGAAGATAATCAAAAAACAGAAAATAACAGCAATAAAAAAAATTTAATAATGAAAAATTAAATTTAAATAAAAATAAAACAGTTTGCAATAAAACTTTTTAAATGACTTAAACTCCAAATAAAACAGTCAAAAATATAAGATAAACATAAAATACAGTGCAGTAGTAAAGATCGACACAAAAATGCAAACTGTGCCAAAAATGATTTTTTTATTCATTTTTTTTAATGAGTATCGTTTAGAGGTTTCTTACCCTCGTTCCCACTTATGACAGCAGCCTTCCGGGCGAGTTCCTCTGCCGTGGCGAAACCATTCACC
Source organism: Leiocassis micropogon (assembly GCA_028565275.1). Taxonomy (NCBI): domain Eukaryota; kingdom Metazoa; phylum Chordata; class Actinopteri; order Siluriformes; family Bagridae; genus Leiocassis; species Leiocassis micropogon. The sequence goes on along the minus strand of JAOVVA010000048.1, from coordinate 6,220,539 downwards.
ATCTTCTGCCTCACTACAGGAGGCGGGGTAGGAGGCAGAGAGGCAGGGGGTGTTGGAGGATTGCTCAGGTTGTTTTGCTGCACAGGGAAACAGAATATAAATAAAAAAAACCATACATTTACTAAGCATTCGGTTCACCCCCCCAACCTTCTTCACCACGCACGCACGCACGCACGCACGCACGCACGCACGCACGCACGCACGCACGCACGCACGCACACACACATCTGAGAGTAGCAGCAGACCTTATAGATGAGCTGGGAGTAGTAGTCTGACACCCCATCCAGTGATGCACTGCCAAAAGATCCAGACAGTCTGTTCTCGCCGTTCAGCTGCCCGCTGCCGTACGGAGGGAAGTGGGCAAAGTTCACGCCAATCAATGGCTCCATAAGGGGCAACAATGAGAGCTGCTGCAATGACCAGAGAAGGGGAAAGATGTAAGGAACTACTCGAAGAACCCAAAAATATCAATATAATAATAATAATTATTATTATTATTATAAAAGGGTGATGGCTATAAGAGAACTGACCACTCCATACAAAAGAAATGTATTTTTCAAGCAGTGCAAAAGATTTTTAAGGGTGAGAGCAGGTGGTGAGATATGATGAAACAATGAGAAAAACTAAGGCCATGTTATCATGAACATGCATGAGTAACTGCTTTTACAGGTGCAATCAATAATAATTATAGGAGGGAAAAATGGGGATGATTAAAAAAAAAAAACAATCTGTACCTCAACCTTAGACATTATTGCATCTTAAGCACTTTAAATAAAAATATATAGAAACTCCAAATACAAAAAAAATGAACTTAAGTGAAACAATTTTCAAAGCCTGGCATGGAAAGCATAAATGTCGAACTAAAGGGGAATAAAACTGCACATTAATATAATATACATCACATGTGCGTCCATAACCAGCAGGGTGTAAAAGCACTCTTGTTATCTTAATCATTGTTAATGCACACGCACTGAACGTTTCATTTAAAACCCTGCTTAGACCTTTCAAGAACTCCATCTAATGCATTCTGCACACACCTATCTATGCCAGCTCTGCAATTAAGACTTAATGAAAGTAATTACTTCTTCAGATGACTGTAATTAAATAGGCACGTTTACCAGAAGAAAAAAAAATAAAAAATCAACATTCTGTATAATTTACGGCTCATTTAGCTTTGGGACATTTACACCTGTAATGCATTATGAAAAACTACATTTAAAGAAAAGTTTAGTAGAGTTAGTATAGCGCTGTATGTGATTTCGTTTCTTAATCACCGAACTTGGGTAAGATCCAACTTGGCACAGTTCTTTACCTGTTTGAGCTGTGTCATCAGTGTGTCAGTGGTCGGATACAAGACCTGACGATCCTCCTGCTCTTTCTTTCTTTTCTTCCAGCGAGACTGAGGTTTCTCAGCCCCTATCTTTGGTGTTCTCTTATTGCGCTGTTTCTTCTTGCCTTGGTCTGGTAGAGAAGGCTCTAGAGAATCCAAATTACCAGCCAAATGGCTATTCATGAGATCCTGTAAAGCCAGGCATGGAGTGGTTAACAATCATGCAAAAATATTTTCCACTACCCCCTGACAGCTCTTTTAACAGTAACTGCTTAATTGAAAAATATAGATTTGGAAATATCAGTTTTCACAGTGCATTTATCAGTTTTAATGTTTATAAATTTCTACTTACCAAACATTCAGCAGAACCCATCTTGACAGAGTCCTTATTTTCAGCCACTCCTTCTTCCTCTGATCTCAGGCCATCACTGGATGTCTGGTGTGTATGGGGTGTGGTTGATGGTGGTGGTGTGCTCTTGTTATTTAGCAGGTGTTTGAGAAGTTCGTTCCCAGACTCGCTCTTGGTACTGTGTGCTGGACTTTGCCCAGTGAGGCCTTGGATGTCCTCGACCTTTACCATGCCTTTTGCTCCTGATCCAAACATCCCTTCAGCCCCCTGGCACTCGCTTGTGTCCAGCCTCTCCTGCTTGATCTCTTGCAGTTCATCGAAGACTCCTCGTTCAGAACCCACTGAACCCACACTAGACTGGCGTCTGAGCAGTCTTCCACTACCCGACAGCTGCCTCTCCAGCTCTGTTGATGGAGGCAGGCCAGACATAGAGCATAAGGAATTGGAGAGCTCAGAGGAGTCCTGGTCTCCAAGTAGGGCAGCATTGCGTGTGGGGGTGGAAGATGTGTCCGAAACGCATGGGGTCAGTGGAGCAGTGAGGTCTGAATGAGGTGTGGAAGGTGTTTTCACCGAATCTGAATCGTCATCTTTCTTCTTTTTACGATTCCTCTTTTTCTTGCCTTTCTCCTCTGGGATGATGTTAGAGTATAATTGTATAAGAGACTGGCCTGACCCTGGGTAATTAGGAGGCAGTGGTGTAGCTGACTCCATGCCAAATGGTGTGCCTTCACCTCCGCCTTGGGGCATCGTTGGTGGCCGAGGTTGACCTGGCATGAAGTTGAGTCCATGCATCATTTGACTTTTTGGCCGGAAATTTGGCCCCATGTCCTGGCTTGGAAAAGCTGCACACCCAGCTATGGGTCGTCGCTCTCCACCCTGCATGAAAGCTCCACCAGGCCCCGCAACGTCTAGAGGTGTACTGCCCTGCTGGGGGAACATTGATCCCATCTGTTGTGGATGCTGAGGTCTGGCAGGCTGCATGAAGTCTTGGGGCAGGTCAGTATTATAGAAGGGCATGTGGGCCAGGCTATCTCGGTTAGCATCTGGAGCCATGCCAGCACCCTGCTGTTCCAACTCCAGCCGCTGAAGAGCCCGCTGTCTTTCTACCTCTTGCATCAGCTGCACGCGCTGTCTCTCCTGTTGTTCCCGCAGCCGCTCACGGCGCTCTCTCTCCTGGAAGCCCTCACTGAATGGGTTATTGTCATCAAATTTTACATGTGGGGCGGCATTTCCAATCCCATGGCCTACAGGTACACCAGGCTGACCAGGTGGTACCATAGCAGGTGGTGGCTGGGCCTGAGGTGGCGGGCCTGGGTTGGCCGGTGGCATCTGAGGAGGCATGTGAGATGGTATTCTGGATCCTCCAACTGGTCCAGGGCCACCCGGGTGCCAGCCAGCCATGTTAGGCATGCAGTTGGGGTTTGGCTGACCAGGATGTGATTGCATTGGACCCATCATGGGCTGGCCCATATGAAGTCCACCGGGCATCATGCCAGGGGGTTGGCCCGGCATTCCTGGCATAGGCTGCATTGGATTCATCATAGAGGCCTGCATACTGCGCTGCTGCTGCTTGACACGGTACTCCTCAATAAGCTCAGCATGTTCCTTCTGCTGCTTGCGGATCTTTAGAGTTGGGGTAAAAGAGAAATCGAGGTTGAATGAGCATGAAAAATCAGAATTCTACTTGGGCTGAATGAGCTGTATGAATGTTTTTAATAAAGTGGATTTCGACATAGCTATAATGTTCAAAAACAACAGCCTTAAAAACACCCTTATGGCTGAAGTGTCATCTAGTAGCAGCACATTATAAACCTTTAACTAGGACTGGACTAAACCACCCTGACATAACTGGCCCTCTGTGCTTTTCACTTGCAGTGGAGTGCAGTGTAACTGCAACCAGGAGGAGATTTAACATTTTGCAAACATAATGAATGACAAAAATGACAGAATCCTGTATCTGTCTGGAAGTGGACAAATTTAGAAACTGGCAAGAGGAAACGCCAAACAGGTTGTTTATTAAATGTATAGAATAAAATAAATAGTAGTAGTCAAACCAGCAGGACAGTGGATAAGCTTACACTCATCAGTCTTAAGGGGACACGGGAACAGGAATGGATTTTACCTCAACTGTTTAAAAAATGGATTAAACCTGCTTAGTTCTGTATGTCAAATACAAGAACTAGAGAACTAAAACAATATATTTATTTATATAACTGAAAAAATATTAACACTACACACGTTACTCTACCTGTTCCAGTTGTTTCTGAACAACACTCTGTTGTTCAGTCACATGTTTTAACTGCTCCGCATCTTCCTCAGGAAACTCACGGCCTGCCTTTTTAGCTGTGCGCTGTTTTGCCGAGAGGGCCTTTTTGGATTTCCTGTGGGCCCCAATCTGTTCCTCAAAAAACTTCTGCTGCATTTGAAGCAGCTGCTGAGTACCTTGAAGCCACTCCTCATACTGCTTTCTCTGAGAATCATCTGAAAAAGAGGTTAGGAATATGAACAAGGGTCGACAAACGTAAAATCTTGCATTAACAACGCATCCCATAACAAACAGCTTCGTGCCAAACAATCAAGAAAATTCAGCAGACACTTACTGACAAACCCAGGTCCAAAATTAGGGGGGCTCGGCCTTGTCGGCGGTGGTGTCGGTTTCCCATCCTAAAAGCAAAGCGGTGTTAATGACTTAGCAGCTGTCATATTACAAGGGAAAATATACCAAATGCAGGCTTAGGCACGTACCTGTCCAAAACCATGCTGAGGGAATCCAGGTGCATCTGGGCCTTGTGCTCCGGGCATCTGTTGCATTCTGTTGCAAGAGGGATAAGTGTATGATGCAACACCAACTTTTAAATATTCTACTACCCTTTTTTAAAAATAAATAAATAAATAATAAAGTATTTCTGGCAAAGAAATCTCTAGTGATAAAAACCCTAAACACCATTCCGTAATATCATAGCTCATTGTGGGAACATAAAAGGTCAGAAAATAAATGGAACTTGAAAAAATTGGTATCTGTTTATGACATATTTAAGGTAGCCCACTTAAATAAACCTATCCTAAAGTCGTTAAAAAGATATATTTTTCAACACCTCCACATATTTCATGTTACCATATAACTCAAAATCGCCATATGGACTTGTGTGAATTATATAATCACAAAAAATTCATGTAGAGTCTAAGTATTTTTTTTTTCAAATAAATATTGAGGTGGTAAATTAATATTGGGAAAACATATTTTTAACATTATTTGCTGTTAGCATTAATAAACACAGTTCAACATTAATTCTGACATTCAATGGTTACATATTACAGTTTAAAATCGCAAACCACCAGCCAGTAAGAAGCTTCTATGTCAAAGCATCACTTTCTGGAATTTCATGGAGTGTATTAAAATTGGACTTGAAATAAAAGCTGAAATAAATCTTTCTCTAATTAACCATTTTAGAATAGTTTAGAACATCTTAGATGTGAACAACATCTCTAAGGTGTATATGTAAACTCAACTGTTTCAAATTTAGCCTCAACTGTTTTCTAAAGGGGTATTTACCTGACCATGGATGGCATTCCGATGCTATTCTGTGCCATCACTTTATTAATTCCTTTCAGGGCTACCATCTTGGCCTTCATGATTGGGTCTGTAATAGCATCAAAGTCTAAAAACAAACAATAGCAGTTACTGGAATGTGCAGCATTTAGGCAGTTTATAGTTGATCATTTAATGCATCTTGAGACATGAGATAAAAATTAAAGTGTATTGAGACACAGTCTAGCTAAATGGGGAAAAACATGTAAATGCATCTAACTGGAAATTCCTTCGAGATGAATAATGTATCCATCCATCCCACATCTGACAATCAAAAGCCTTCCCAATAAATTAAGAACAAAAAACAAAAAAAAGTCACCTACAGTGGGGCAAAAAAGTATTTAGTCAGCCACCAATTGTGCAAGTTCTCCCACTTAAAAAGATGAGAGAAGCCTGT
>JAOVVA010000048.1:6177995-6188964 GCA_028565275.1 Leiocassis micropogon | reverse complement strand
ATCTGAGCAGTTGAGGGTTAAGGGCCTTGCTCAAGGGCCCAACAGTGGCAACTTGGTGGTTGTGGGATTTGAACCTGAGATCCTCCGAACCGTAGTCCAATGCCTTAACCACTGAGATACCCCTGATTTTATAATCGTGAGCCCGGAGTCTTAAACGCAGGCCGGAGGGAAAAAAAGAGAAGGAAGGAAGGAAAGAAGGATTCTTCACAGACTTTTCCGAGTCCTCTGGCTCCGTTAGGTTTAAAGATATAAATGAAAATCCCCTGAATAATGTCTGAAACTCAACACCAACACATAATCGATCCTCTATAATGCCTTTGGTTCTATTGAGCGGCCAAGAAACACAGCCAAGTAAAAGTTTAATTAGTAAAAAGTGGACATGAATCCATCCCTTTATTTCTCTTTAACACAAAGAAAACATGTCACATCGCTAATAATGCCTGAAAACGGGCCATCCATTGTATTCATTGATGCGTAGCCAGATTAGCACCACTGATCGCTTCGATCTAAGAACTCCTTCACAAATAATAAAGTCATGGCTCAACGTTAGCTGAAAAAAATCTATTCGAGTCGGACTCAATTTACCACCAGGGTCCTGACAAATTCATCACACTCGACAACACGACTATAAATCATAAATCAGGACAAGCAATGTTACCCAAGCTGAAAGAAATACTTTAAGAATAAGGAGCCATAAAATCTGGTTACAGAGTGGCGCGGTGAAGCTTTCGCCCTACCGCCGTGAGTTCTATACATGACGATGATGCAGCCAGCTGTGGACGGAGTCCAAGGCAGCAAAACCGTTGTTGGTGTTGACACTAGACCAAGCAAGCAATCGGATGTTCGGTCAGCTCATGGATGTAGAAGAGGACAGATAGCACGTTCAGTCAGAGTCTCTGGAGTTACAATAACACACATGCTAACTCTCAAAGTTGGTAAATGATGAGATAGCCGAGTAGCAAATGATAAAACCAGGAGAAAATCTGCGTGTCTGTTGCATTCCAGAGATTAGGCTAAACCACCAGTACACCAGGACCAGCACTCTGTTTTCTGGATTCCTCATTCTATTTCCTGTCTTTCCATTTTTGTCCGAATATAGTCATAAGCTTGTTGGGTGGCTACCAACTAGGGAAAGCGTAGATGCTAATGAGGTACTTCCTCGGAGACACCTGCTGTCAGTTACTGTATCTGTCTACAGCAGCTGCCCGAAATTAACTAGCTACAGTCTGATTGACAGGTGAGAGCCGAAAAAAAAAAAAAAAACCCATCCATTTCCAGTCCTCCACAGTCCCATACCCCCTCCCCTCCCCACCCGCCCACGAAAGCGCCTATGGCTAATCATGTTCGCTCTCTTTAACGTAGCTCTAGAGTCGGGAGGTTTGAGTATGGACAGTCCAACTCATTAGCTGATTCATCATCATCATCATCATCATCAGTTTCCCAAGTACGGGTTATATTTAACATTATATCCAAACATCAGCTGAATAGAAAACACCATTAATGTAAATCCATTAGAAAACTTGTCTTGCCTGCTGCTTGCTTTTCAACTTCACTGAAACATCGACTACAACGTGACGACGCAGAATGTCATATTTAATGAAGGGGTGTTTGCGCTGGAATCAGGCCCACCGCAACTGAATCACACGCTCTTCTTTACGCACAGGCCAGCAAGCGAAAGGAATTGGGGAAAATTAGCATAACCTTTGGACAAATGATTAGCACGTCGTTCTAAAAGATTTGAACCTCTTTCCAAGCACAGGGGACGTCTTCCTGCTGCTGCAGCTGCGCCAGGCCATGCAGTGTTCAGTTCTTCTGCAGTTCTGGGACTTTTTGCCTCGAGAGAAATGCGATGCACAGGTTAACGCAACTGCTGCGCGCAAGACTGACACGAGAACCCCTGCTAAGCTTCTTTTTGTTTTTTGTACTGCGATGAGGATTGTGTTCAAAAGGGCTGTGATTTCTGCACAACCGGTGTGTAAGGACAAAAACAAACCTTATAACAACCTTATTATTATTATTATTATTAGAATTGTTAAAGAAGGCAGTAAAAAGGGCTGTTGAAAATAAACTGAAATGATCTCTTATGGGTCAATTAGATTTCTTTGATGTCGATGAGTCAGTTTTTGATGCTGATCCGTGATCATACATATCGCTCACCACAAATTAAACGCAACGTTTCTCCATCACGGTGGATTTCTTTCTCCTTCTGATAGTTTGTGTCATTATATATTTATATATTTATATATTTTTCTCCGTTCTTTAGTGAAACACTTTTTTTGTGCAGGGCCACATATTATATTTTTACTCATTTGAAAACGTTCATGCTTTTTGCATGTCAGGGTTGCCAGACAATACTGCCAAAATCCCCCTATTCAGAGCTCAATCCTCACCTACTTTGATAAAAACCAGTCAAATAATGACACATCTGGACTAGAACTCTGCACATCCTTTGTTTCAGGTACATCAGCCTTGTATTAATAATAATAATAATAATAATAATAATAATAATAATGACAGCAAAGTTGCAAGAAACGATGAGCGGGCCCAAACACCTTGCGCATAATCTTAATCCTTGTATTATCAATAACAATAAAAAGTATTGCAATTATTATTATTATTATTATTATTATTGTTGCTGCGAGCCGAGGGTGTCTAAATCTAAATTAAAGTATTCTGTCTACCAAACGTCTAGACTCCTCGAGACACGACCCGAGTATGAGCATTACTGCACACGTGTACACAGGACTGAGTCAGCTCTGTGGAGGACTTCGGTTCTGACTGTGCGGCAAAAAAAAAAAAAACTCTCACCAAGAAAACAATTAAAGTGTGTCTGTGATAACGAGCGCTGCTTCAGGGAGAGAAAATGAACAGAAGTGAAGCACTTCAGCGGGCACGGCGTATTTAAATTGAGCTGTACTGCTACAAGTGCTCAAAAAAAAAAGATAAGCTCTTTTAAGAGATTACTCACCAGCCCCCCCCCCCCACACACCACCCCATCCATCCTATAGCTCAGAGTTGAAGTTCTTTACGAAAGTGCTGCTTAGCCAGGAGCTCTGTGGGACGCTATTTAAGGTCGGGATTGTGCAGCTACATCATTTCACACTCCAGCGGAGCTGTCCTTTCCGATAAGTGCACTTCTCTCTCCCTTCCTCCCCTACACCCCCGTCCCTTCCCCTCCCCCTCCACTCGACACGTCTCTTTACTTCCCTTTTCGCCCCGTTTCCTCACCTGGCCTGTAGGGTTTCCTCTTCCTCTTCTTGATTCCGTCGAGGCCTTCAGAGCTCTTCAGTTCTTCGTCGACGGGCTCCCGCTCGGGGCTGGAGTCAGACTTCACGTCACAGTCCATCAGATCGCCCTCTGCAACGCAGCAAAGCAGGATCCCACTGAGCGGGTTACTGTATCACACATTCACACACACTTCTAAAATCTCGATCGATGGTTCCTGACCCTCAGCCTACACGCTCGGGCCGAGAGCGAAACCATGTTTTTTTTTTCCCAATCCCGCTCCTCCCACGTGTCCGTGGTCCCCGCTCCCTACCGCAGACGTTTCTGGTCTCCTCCAGGTGCCAAAATATTAACAAATACATCAGTAAACATGGTTAAGAGAGATATTCTGTCTACGGGAGACCGAAAACAATCTGATTATTAAAGTAACTCGTTCATGTATAAATTGTTTATAATCCAAAATTTTCAGATTTTGAAAAATTCTGATTCCTGTAAAGGAAATAGACCATGAGTTAATAAAACAAACAAACAAACAAACTGACCAGTGTGCAAAATCTCTGAACATACAGAGAGGTAAGTCATTAAGAGTTTTAACGATCTCGATTGACTTGGGGGCGACTTCATCACATCATCTTTCCCTCCATCATTTATATACCGCTCATCCTGTGGAGGGTCGCGGCAATCAAACACTACGGGTAATTTAGGGTCAACAGTTAGTGTTAATGTCTGTGGACTGTGGGAGGAAACCGGAGGACCCGGAGGAAACCCATCAAGCACGGGGAGGACGTACGAGATTCAATCCTGGAGCTGTGGGGCGACAATGCTAAACTGTTACTACTTTATAATTTAAGATAAATATTTATAATGTCTAATATTTTAAAAACATTAAAAGAGGCTTACAGTACACGCCGACTGTCCATGAAACAATAAAAAAATGATTAATAAAATCAAAACAGCCACAAAACAAGCCACAAAAAAAATTTAATTAGGAAAAGGTGGTGTTTAATTTGTATTTATGAATATTGAAAGAAAATAAGTATTATATAAGTACAGAAGCTGTATTCAGTAAATACTGGCAATTATAGATGACTGCATGAATGAGGGAGAAATATTATGTTTTTATTTTTTTTTATGTTGATAAACTTCAGTATTTCTCAACGAGATTAACCGAATGTGTCCACTTGTGTTTATTATTTTTCTCCTTCTTTATAAATTGTCATTGTTTTGTGGGATTCACCTCGACTCGCTCTCCACAAAGAGGTTCTTTAAAGGACAAAACAAATAAATAAAAAGAACAATAAATTAAAAATACTATAATAATAATCAAACCTGCCCAATGAAAAAGACTAGAAAAGATTAGAGACATGATTTTCTATCTCTCTTTTTTTTTTTTTTTCCATTTGGTCTTAAAAAACTTGGTGATCAGATGATCCAGATGACTGCAGGAAGTCTTATTTTAGTTTGGTGTTGCTGTGAGACGCTCGAGATCCTCCGGCCCGTCTCCTGTCCTGCTGATGGATGAAGCCGTCATTAATTAGCTGAGATCGGGCCAGGAGCTCATGGAGCGAGCGCTTTACTGACTGCTGCTTTTTCCACGCGTCCCTTCTCTTCCTAAATCAGATTGATTAGACGCTGTGGCGCGCCCCGCACCGCTGCACGTCTCCATCCCGCCCCAGCGTTCTCCATCCAGCGCTTAACCTTTCCCTCTGTTTAGGTAACAGGGCTGCGTCAGACACCAGAGCGACTTTAACGGATCCTCCGCCATCGACTCAACAGCGTATTAGAGATCACGAGGCCATGCGGTCGTCGTGATCACGCGATCCAAACAACAGCGGAAATCCCGCTTATCCCCAAATAACCCCAACGACGGCTCTTACTTTAGCTTGCACAAGACTCGGACAGACACAGAGTCTGATCCCGGGAAGTGAGCACACACTCAGAGAAAGATTTTTTATTAGAAAAAAAGGCTCCTGTGAGCCAATACAAGCCCTGTACTTTTGATACTTAAGTAAATCTGAAGGTGAGGACTTCTGTACTTTTACTCAGGTACACAAGAACATGAAGGACTTTTACTTCCATTCGAGTAATATTTGCCCTAGGGAAGGTCTACTTTTACTTAAGTACAGGATTTATGTACTTCTGTACCACCTCTGCATCCTAGCTGTGCCTTCTGGACTTTTAAAGGACACCTATTATATAAAATAAATATTTTTATAAAAAGTTCAGATGGGTCTCTGGTGTGCAATGAAAAAGAAACCCCTACTTTTTTCTTATTTTCTATTCCTCAGAGCTTAAACGAGTGGGTCGGAGATTTCCCCCTAATGTGACCTCATATAAGAAGAGCCCCTCCCCCCAACTTTGCTGTATTCTGGTTGGTTGATGGGACATGGCTCAGCACTAGCTCATTTACTTAATTTACTGAGGTCTGAGAAATGCATTATCTGAGCGGACATCGCCATCAGCTGGAGACCGTTGTTCAGTTGCTGCAGAAATAAGTAACATATGGGACCTTTAACCCGCATGGACAGTGACGAATGGTGATGAAATGATGGCACTGAACAGCCCAACGCTGGGAAAACACTCCACTCCAAAGTGCATACCATAAAAAATGACCGTGAAGGAGTGGAGGCAAAACATATACATAGGACATACCAAGGGCGTGATGTTTACACATAACGAGCTGCTCCCAGGGGCGGGGCGTATACATTAAACCGGCTAAACATACAGGACGGTACAGGATGCCTCATTAAGATAAGTGTAATTGTTTCCCAGGAAATGATGAACTATAACATTACAATAAGGAAATCTCCAGAAGTAATATCTCCCAGATACACGATCGTATCAGCGGCGCGTGTAACGCTGAAGGGCAGGAACTCAAACATCAGACCGCACACACACACACACACACACCGAAACCGGGCGTACCTCTGCTGTCGTCCATCTCGCCCTCCCTGGAGAACTCGGACTGTGGATCCGGCGGCGCCTGAAGCACGGCCACGCTGTTCTGGTTGATGATCCTGAGTCGGAGTTTGGGTTTGGCCCTGCGGCGCCGTCCAGAGGGCACGGACAGGCTCTGCAGCTGGCACAGACCCGATTCGGTCAGACACACGCCGTCCTGAGTGTACGTCTTCTGGAAGTCTGATATGGACACAGATAAGACAGATCGATCCTCATTCCACATCGTTATAATAAAGACCGGCCCAGTCTCTTCAACCCGGCTGAGCCAACACCGAGCGATAAGACTATGGCACGAGAGGACCAGAGGATATCTGTTCTGATAGGAACGATCATGGCTGGCGTACATCATCACTAAGATCAGCTAAATTAGCTCGCAGAATACACAGGTTATGTTGTCATGACAACCGATCTGTAAATCCAGAATGAGCAGCCGAGTGAAATGTAATTCATTTATTGACGTATTTCAAGTAAATCGATCTTTTCCAACTCAATCAGTCACATCTGTAAACGTCAACCTGATGCTGTATTTAACCTGTATAATATTTATGACTTGGTGCAACATGTTAATAATAAAATAAATTAAATATTTTCTATCGCTATTTTCTTCTCAATCTTTTCCAATATCTCTTACTGACGTTTCAGTTTAAACACAAACAGTCTAGTTCTAGTCTAAACAGTATAGATAAAAAAAAATCGAGATGTTTAAAAGAGAGAAGCCATGCTAGCTTGAAGTCATGTGACCTACTGATGATCAAGCACAACTTCTGTAGCCACGCCCCCTATGACAAGTGCTTAGAATAAAGATGAAAGTAATGAGCTTACATTAAAAGACACATATTTATCTATTTCTTGAACAAGTTAACGCTCCCCCAAAGTGTGTGCATGTGTTTGTGTGTGTGTGTGTGTGTGTGTGTGTGTGTGTGTGTGTGTGTGTGTTAGTTAACTCCCCTCTGATCATTTGTGTTTTTTATTTATTTTCCCCTTTATTTCAATCCTCCCCCTGAGTTACACCTCTTGCTGGGGGGGGAGGAGCTCTTCTTGTATGATGTCACAATAGGGGGAAAAAAATCCACTTGGCTTGTTTAAACACTGGTCAGTACAACAATGAAAGAAATCGCTGTTCTCATGTTTTTTGTTAGTTTAAACACACACACAGGAGACTGATCTGAATATCTAAAAGAATATTCTTTAGATGAAAAGAAGATCTTGCATAATAGGTGCTCTTTAAAATAACGTGGGGTCATACGTTTACTAATGAAATTATAATAAAGCTTTGTAAATAAGGCATCTAGATAGAAAGAAAAAAAGTATGCAATGCTGGAATGGGTTTTAAGACTCTCTTTATTTTGAAGACTCTAATCACTTATCGTTGTTGACTGTAAATACGGTTATTATAATTTGTGCAACACTTTCCGCTTACTGTCGATGCACAAATATTCCATTGTATTTATTTATATATCCATTTTTTTTTTTAATGTAATTCTCTTTTCTCTATGTGATTCCTACATTCTCTTTAATGCTGCTGGTCTACAACTACAATGACAAAGTCTTTAGTCTGTGATTTTTCGTTACAATGTCTTTGATGTTAATATTTAAGACGCGCACTTGGTCTTGGTAACACAACACACACGTATCATACACGTTAAACAGATATTTTAACGTTGTGACAGGAAAAGAGACCACGATGGCCCATTCAGCACCTCGGCCAGCACCGCCGCTGCACACAAACACTGTATTATCATCAACTATCTCGGTGTTATCAGGTCCTATAAGAGGACCAACCAAAACCCAGTCCTCGACCGCCTCCTCATCTTCAGCCTCGGGCCGTCTGCCCCGTCGCCCGACCTTCCACCGCCCGCTGCCATCTCTGTAGGTCTAAGGACCGCATCCTTTGCACCAGCTCTCCTAACCCTCACTTCACCACAGAGTGATCCCCCCAACCCTTCTCGCCTTAATAAAAGCACAACCTGGCGTCTGGCTCCTGCCCTGCACCATTGACACGCTTCACAACATAAACCAACAGTTTTCCTTTACACTCACACACACATCTGGATCTTTATTTGCGTTTGTATTTACCATACTCCTTGATTCTAGGCGCGGCCTGTATGACCACCGGTGGCTCGGGGATGCTGCTGCTCTCTGTGAGCTTCACAACAGGACCAACTAGGAATAAACAAAACAGAAAAACACAAAACACACACAATTACTCTCCTTTCTTTTCTTTCACGTTGCTTTGTTGTGGCTTTCGTCAGATGGTAACAGAAACCGGGGGCTGTTTGTCTTCAGGACGGACTAAACACATCAGCCTAAAAGGCACGGCGTTATAAACGACAGCAGCCTGCAACTAGATCTCACATTTGGGTCATCTGCTAATTTGAATCGATTCAATTTGGCGGTGTTCCTCTGACATCTTCCTCCTGCTGCTGCTCGAACGCCTCCGTGAGCGCTGGGCTTCTGGTTATCTTCAAACCCAGACGTCTGAACCTGGGGGAGCTCGCTCTGTCACACAGTTCATTCACCTCAAACCCTGAGACCCGTCTCTCCTCTGCGTCTGGTGCTGACGCTGCTGGATCACACGTAGCCGGGCGTGTACGAGGTTCATCCTTAATATTAGTAATATTTATTATTATTGCTATTGATGTAAATGCTTCGTTTGATCCCAAATCAGATTTTTCCGTGTCGTCAATTTATCTGTGATCAGAACAAAACTGCACGAGGTTTCCTCTGCCGGGTCTCAGAGCCTTCAGCTGCTCATCTGCATCGCGTCTCATCTGAGTCACTCGGAATAAAAAGCCTCAGCCAAACGAGGAGGAAAAAGATAAATAAATACAAATGTAAAGCCGAAGCTCGGCGGGATTCTCCCTTTCTCAAATAGCAGCACTAATTAACGCAATGATGGAGCAGAACGCCACAGCCAGATGCTCTTACACATCGTAATTACATAATATTCCTACACATTAGAAAAGGAACAGACAAACTGTTCTCCTGCATTAAAGCCAGTCGGCACCAAAGCTCTTCTGAACGTTCCATGCACACACACACACACACACACACACACACACACACACACACGAAGCGCAGACGTACCCGGGTTCGGGGGCGTCAGCATGCGGCACATGGTGCAGTCGAAGCCGTCGTCCGCCGCGTTCTCCACCTCTTCATCCGAGTTCAGACCCTGACAGGACGCGTGGATCCACCTGAGGAGGGGGAGGAGTTTAGGTACAGACAGGTCTGACCGATACGACTCTTCTACACTGTTAACCAATATAGGTGTGTGTGTGTGTGTGTGTGTGAGTAATTTAAAAAGAACAATAAGACAATGAAGAAAAAGACTAGAAAGAAAACTCTATGAAGACACTAATAAAATTCAGTGCATGGAATAAAACAGTAGAATAATAAAAAAAATGATCAATGTAACATACGTTTTTGTGTTTGACCTACAGTATGAATCATTCTGGCATAAAAAACACCTCTAACTTAAGGCCTGACCCAGTGAGAAACAGGTGCAGATGATGATCAGGTGGTGATTAGTTTACTGCTGATGCTGAATGATGCGTGGGTGGAACAGACGAGAGGGGAAATGAGGTCGCTGCTGAGGCTGGTACAGAAACAAACAGTTTTTAAATTCTATCTATCTTTAGGCACTGTGCAGCCTGTCGCAGTAAAATATCTGTTCCAATTTCGTCAACATTATTTCACTTCTTTATACACATATATGCAGATGGGGCCCAAAAAGTGTATACACACTTCAACAGGTGTTTATCTAAGCCCTATTTTAAAACTGGAATTACGTGTAGTATTGTACAGTACTGTGCAAAAGTCTTAGGCACCATATTATATGCTGTACCGATTTTATTAAATATACGTTTATCATGTCTGCATAATTATGTACAAAATCATTCAGTATTTCCATAAATAACTTACAAATTAATCTCCGGATTTAAAACAATGAGATTTCACTCCAAATACTGACTGTTTATTTTATTTCTCTTTATTGCTCTTTATAAGTTTTTTTATGCAGAAATGTTTTCAGACATATATAATAAAATTGGTACAGCATATAATACGGTGCCTAAGACTTTTGCATCAGGTAATGGTGTAGTAATATTTCCGCTATTTTATTAGCTCTAAAACACACCTCGGACGTAATTATCAGCAGAAATACATAATGTGTCCTCACTGTGAGAAAGCAGAGAGACGGTGTCTCACGTGATCACACACTGACAGGAGACACACTGACACCTGCTTCGCTAATGAAGCTAGAACGACGCTGAGCATCAATCAAACGACTAAATGTACACCGACTTGTGTGTGTTATTTATTGTTTCTCCAGTTGGCCACGCCCACAGGGCAGCTGATCTGAGTGCTGGTGGGTGAGACTGGTCTAATCGTCTGAAACTGGTGTATTAATAAAAACTAAAGCGGTAAAACAACGCGAGCGCACTTAATTAATTACTCCTCGTCTCACGGAGACATGAACACGCCAGTCCGTCTCTGCTCCTCGTTTTTCCCGTTAATCCCCTGAGACGCCGGGCGTCTCACTCGTGCCAGCCCGGGCACCTGTACGGTGGAGGAGTGCCCACCTGTCACACTGCCGGCACTGCAGGATCAGCTCGTCCTCCCTGTACCCACGCACACACACCGGGCACACGGCCAGGCTGGCACACGGGCCGCACTGCGTGTAGTTGTTCTGCCAATCACAGCGCAGCCCGGGGGACGTGGCTCCACACTGAGTGCACGATACGCACCTGGGGGGAGGGGCAAAGAGACAGACAGCGAGAGGGAG
>JAOVVA010000048.1:6138864-6163864 GCA_028565275.1 Leiocassis micropogon | reverse complement strand
CTAGGAGACGATCTGCAGCACACATCGGCCACGCGAGACCGCGCCAAAGCCTCGCCAAAGTGTGAGAACGGTGGGTTCATGTTGAAGTTTTGCCTTAAAACGATGAACATTTGGACTTGGTTTTAGACATAGACCGTGCGGCGCATCTGTCGTACAAGTCGCTGTGTAAGTCGTTACCATAGAAACGGTAACAATAACAAGGAGAAATAATATGAAGCCGGGATTAATTAATTGAAATTATGAGCTGAGAGCAATTTTTATTCATTTGATTATGAGGAAAGTATGCGCTTATTCTTGCAGACCTGTGCGAAACAGCACGAGGGTAAAAGCCCAACTGTGTGTGTCGTCTGTGTGTGTGTGTGTGTGTGTGTGTGTGTGTGTCCTTGCTCTGGATGCTTCATCTCTCCTTGACTATCCTGAACACAGTTTGAAGAATTGATGAATTAAAGATGGCGGATTTCAATCGATTTCTGGATCACACTCCGAGTCAACAACAAACCCAGGCCGTCTCCGTCCAAGCTTAATTAAATAAATAATGCATGCATTTAATAAACACACACACACACTAAAAGACGCACTCGGTTAAGGGAGACCGTGCGCAGCTAGACGCTCCCCTAAAGGAGGCCGGATGAAGACGGGAGTTAATAAACACACAGAGAGCTCATTGTGGTGTCTGTGTGGCTCCGTGGCCTCGACAGGAAGTAAAATCAGAGCTGAACAATCGGTCACAGATTAATCAAATCACCCTGCAATTACTCAATCATCAAAGCGCGCGTTTAACTGCAGCGCCGCTGAATCTCAATGAGTTCCGAGGCTGGATCTGCATTCGGTTTTGCAAACAAATCTAACAAGGTCAGAGGAGGCGGGTCTGCACCGCCAGTCGCTCACGTGTGGGGGGAAAAAAAAAAGGAAAAAAAAAAGATTTTTTTACGTGGTTCGGACAAGGACGGGTAGATTGGTCGTACGGTTTCATTACAGGCTTATTTCTCGAGCACTTCTTAATCACAATTAAATCAATCACTCAATTTTACCTTAAGCAATATAATATGAGTGCGGCATGTTGTGCCATGTCAGGCCCTTAACCCACAAGTGCGCAGATGCAAATAAATAAATAAATAAATAAATAAATAAAATAAGATAAGGGTGTCTGCCGAATGCTCAAATGTAAATGCAATACAAATAAATAAATAAATCACTCAATTTCACCAGCAGTTAATTTTGTCCAGCAACGAAAAACACTGAATTCTGACACGTGTTCATAATTCAATCTATACTGCGATGGGGCTGAATCGTGCAAGTGATGAACCGAATCATATTAGTGATGAACCAAATTGCACTGAGGCTGAATAATATCAAATATTAACCAAATCGTATCAGTGCTGATTTCACTTCGTGCCCTTGAATACTTGAACTTGAATACTTTTAACCCACCAGAGGTAAATAAAATAAAGTGCACGTGGACAGTGATAATTAGTGACATCACTCATTATACAGCGCACACACACACACACACACACACACACACACACACACACGACTGGATTACTAATTGATTATCGACTCCATCCCTGTCTTGCCCTCCAACACTCCTGTACGTCCAACAACAGAGCTCCGCCCACTGCCACACCCCTTCATTTACCAGTCTCGCCGTCCAGACGAGCTCGCCCTGCTGCTGCCGGTTCTTAGAGCCATCCGAGGCCTCTGAGTGCTCCGGAGACCAGGACGGGGAGCTCATGGCACTACGGCTGCTCCATCCAACCTGAGGGAGAGCGGTAGGGCCGGGACCCAGGACGGGGAGGGGAGGGGAGGGGAGGGGAGGGTGAATGGAATAAAATGGTGAACAAAAACAAACAAAAAAAGAATGCACAGCCAAATGATGAATCCAACAACAAAACAAACAAAAAAAAAAAGCTAACTGAGCAGGCATATGAAAAACAGAAATAACAGGCATATACAGGCAGTACTTCAAACAAATGCAAAAGATCTTGTTTAGGAGCTTGGGAAAAATCTGATCCGGGGGAAGAAATATGCAAAATTAAGAGCCGAGGTATACATCTTCCTAACCTCCAGGGAGATCAGTTACTGACGCTGAGGAACAGAGAACTAGACTCAATCGAGCCTTGTTGTATTTGTAGCTTTAAAGTTTCCTTATTTATTCCAAACAATTCTACACTATCACACTAAAGTACAGGAGTTCCGTACTTCTGTTTGATCTTCAAGACGGCACATGGATGTATTATCGCTACAATAAGGCGTTCAAGTCCAACCGGGACTTGTGATGACTCCTTTAAAATCGACGTCGCCGACTCGTGGAAGAGACGCATCTGTCTGTGTGAACTGTACACACACTTATTCACCAATACAACCTGCACAGCACAGGGACTCGACTGGGAGTTATTGTCACGTCCCCCGTACAGTCCTGACCTCGCTCCACGTCATTTCCACACGTTTGGGCCGTTAAAGGAGTTCCTGGGAGGCCGGGGTTTCAGATGATAGTCCTGATCAATCTTTTTACCAAGCACTAGGGGAAACACTGGGATAAGGGAGATTTTACTCTTAGAACTGTGTTCTGTCATTTTCCACTATATAAAGTCCCGGTTTGACTTGAACGCCCTTCTTATAAGCATTATTTTTGGACACAGAGGTGTATGTATTTATTTTTTATTCAAGCGTGGACATCCAAGAGAACCGAATCAGGGAACACTTAAATATTAAATCCGGGGCGGATTCGAAGTCGGATCTGCGATCGTCTGCTCGTTGGTGCGGAACTGTAATTTTGTCCCCGGAGTGAAACAGTACATTGGGCTGAGTCACTCTTTCCAGACGCAGGGAGCTGACAGCAGGCCAGCGAGGCCAAATCCACTCGACGCTCGACACCGTGCTCCTCGTTATCAAGTGTCAGCCCGTCTCCATGGCAGCGCCGGCGTCTATTTGGGTGTTTACTAAACAAGCGCGGTTATGCCAGCGTGACAGCGCCGTGATGAACGTGCCGAGAGAACGGGAATTACGTGTACAGCGCCACGGGGAGATTTTAGCTCGTTAACGAGGTGATCGGGGCACGGCTGGGTAATTATGCTCTGTAACACAAGCAGCGCGGGGGAGGGTGGAAATGATTTTAGCTTTTAGGGATGATAGATAAAAAATTTTTTAAAAAAAAGACAGGATGACTAAACAGCTCTATATTTCAGAGTTACAAAGATATCATGTACAGATTTGTCCCAAGCCGACAATATTATTTTATAACAGGCACTTAATAAAATATGACAAATCATATTTCTCATAGTTATAACGCAAACAGAAAAGCAAACATGCAGACATAAAAATTGCAAAAAGCACATCTCTATAAGGATGAGATGGGGGGAGGGGGGAGGGGGGGGGGTGTTAGTGAGAAGAACCGAATCCAAACTCTGTTAATATTAATGCACGAGACAGGATTATATGTTCAGTATCGTGTGAGAGAAGGTTAAAAAAAGAAAGAGTGACGGAGGAGAGATATTGCTGAATAACAGCCATGCAAAGCAGGATGAGGGGAAAAGTTTTGCTCAGTCTTTTATTTCTTTTCTGTATTATTTTTTTCTCCTACTTTCAACCGGCTCACATTCTCCATTAAATTCCAATCTGGCTCTTATGCAACTAAATGCATTAAAGGTCATTATGTTGTCCCGTAGGAGGGAACGCGGAAAAGCAGCACAAAACCCGGAGCGAGAGTGAGCTATTCTTCTTCTTTTTTTTCCATTCTCATCAAAACTCGCCGGACTCAAAAACCGAGTAGCACAAGCGTCGAGATTAGGAAACTAGGATTGTGGCACGAACAAAAGTTTGTCTTTGAAACTTAAATGTCAGTAACTACATCAAAGTTTGATTCTGCTTTTAATTTGATGTATTATACAACGCTGCTCGTAAAGTAGCGCTGGCCGATCAGGACGAGGTCGTCATGTAGAGATCCACATCCCAAACCGTCACTGATTTTAACATCAACTAAAAAAACATGCAGAAGATACTCATGCTGTATCGCGTGTGCTGTATCTTCTGAACACCAGAATTTGATCGAGCTCAGGTCCATACGGTATCCTGAAAATGTCTTCTTTATTACTAAATAGATTTGTTTTGTAATTTTAAAGATGATTATAATATAACCGACCACTTTTTAGACTAAGAAAACTAAAGAGAAGTTGCCGGGTTTCGCACGCCAAAAAGAAGCAGGTGCGACAGCCCTCAGAGGAACTGAGTGAGGTTCTGCAGGATCCTCAGTTAAACTAAGTAGCTAGTTTCCTAATAAATCTGCACACACTGAACCTGAGACTGAAGGGTCCTCAAAACGTTGTGACACCAAACATCAAACACTTTATTAATCACTGTTCACTGGACTTTACAGTTTTTGAAGGCATCTTTGCTCTACAGAGTTTATTTGCACATGTCTAAAACTTTTGCACAGTACTGTATAATATATATAAAAAAAATAAAAATAAAAAAAAACCTTAAAACTTAAAACCCAGTTCATTTGTAATGGAAATGAATTCCATGTCAAAAGCTTCATGAGTACTTATACCGAAAAAAAGAAAAATCACTTAAACTCTCAATAAACACCTTTAGTCGTCTAAACCGACCTGAAAATCTCTCAGGGGGAAAATATGCAAAAGTCTTGGCTTTTTCCATTTTGCATGCTGTTTTCTGTTCAGTAGCAAGTAAGAAAAAACTCTATCCGTATCCCTTTTTTTTCGCGGTCATGGTTCGAGTATTTGTTTTCAAAAATCTGACTCCAATTCCCAAACGCATTCTGATTCACTTAAGCCTTTTTATGCCACTTTCCCAAATTTTATCCTGAACTGCAACGATCATCAGGAAGTTTGACATTAGTGTGGCTTGTTGCGGTTTTAGGAGAATCATAGCCATCGAAAAAAAATTTGCCATTGTGACTTATAGATCGATTTCAACAGCACCGATGTTTATGGTCCGATTTGTCTCCAGCAGCTACCTTATACTTCTTACAGGATTTCAAAAAAGTCTAAATCTAACAAATCTGTAAATTGTGTTGTTGATTAATTCAATGTCATATCCTCTCCCCTACGTTTCAGTCCAGAAGGGGGCGGTATTGCACCAGCCGCATATTAAGTCAAAAAGAAGAAGCTGCGATAATCTCACAAAACGCGAGTAACTGCAGGAAATCCAAGGAGGGGGAAGAGGGCGCCATGTGCTAGCATTCATCTTTTTCAGTCGTAAGGTGCTTTGTGACGGAGGAAAGCACAAGTATCATTTATTACATGAAATATTAGTAGAGCTAAATAAATTAATTAGGTCTTAATCAGGCTGACAACCAAGGCCAAGCCCAAAAGATTGGCATTGTTATAAAGTTCGGGTCAGAGGGCAATCTCAGCCTCTGTACATCGCCGTGGATTGACTAAAGGTTAAAGGTCACGGTTCATGGACCAACAACAGCCTTGCCCTGGAAATTTAATCCTAGCATGTACATTTGATCGATGTGTTAGCGTAACCCTCAACGGAATTGATAATGTTACAGTGTGAGAACATGCAGAATTTCATTATGGTGTGACCTCAGTAAGAATGCGATAGCTGAGATTTTGGTTTAATAAGGAATGGCTTTACAAAGGTAGGTGACATTCAACCAAATAAGATCGCTCTAAACCTTTACGAGTTTCAATCTCCAAAATAAACTCCAGGCTCCTCTGGACATCACAATGGAAGTCAGTGGGGGAGAATCCCATCTGCACAACAAAACGTGTCGAGGCACTCTCTTGCTCACTCGCACATCCCCAAAGCCCAACAAGCACACACTCGCATGAGAACACAGAGGAGTGCACGTAGCCACAAACACACACACATACATACATACACACCAAACAGGAAATCTCAGTTGGACCCCACAAGAGGCGACCACCCTTTAAATTTCACAAGACTGGGAAGGAGCATCCTCCAGAGAAAGGAAGGAGGAAGGAGGGAGGGATTCGCCATACTGCCAGTTCTCATCAAGGACTATACACCCAGCCACAAAGGAGCTGATCAAATAAATTAAAACCCTTCTCCAAGTCAAACAGGGTTTTCAAACAAGACACCTGAAAACAACAACCTCTAATCTTTAGTTTCTCAAGAAATCAAGGCTAAGGAGGAATCAAGCCCGGAGATCCCTTATTGGCAAGTTTAATTTTCAATTTCTGATGGCTTGGCCAGGCCTAAAAGAAGAGCACTCAGCATCCATCCTCCCCTGTTCCCAAGCTCAGAGTGGAAATGGGTTTGTGTCGTGCTTTCCAGCTCAGTGAACAGCGATCCGAATTATACACCTCCAAAAAGACTCCTTTATTTTCCCTGAGCATCAAACCCTGGGCAGCAGTGCCAATTCCCATCCCCCTAGTCTGAGGGGTTATTCAGAGTTATGCACTCCTGAGTGAGGATAGGGGAGGAGTGCCGGGGTGCTGGGGGGGTGGGGTGCTACCGAGAATAAGAGCAAAAGAGGGAGAGCAAAAGAGAGAGTGAGAGAGAGAGAGAGAAAGAGAAAGAAAAGCAGAGCGAGAAAAGAGAAAGCACACAAGAACAGCTAAAGCCTTTCAACGTTAATTAATATACCCTCCACACTGGTACTAATCATTGTGACTGTGAAAAGGAATAATTACTGCACAGCTGCAAGGCTGAATCAGAGACAGAGGAGCTAGCGAAAACATGAAGCGGACTGAGGATCTCAGCTCCATCACACACTGACCTGCTTCGCTCTGGGCCTTCCTGGAGAAAACTTCCTCTTGGAGATGGCTGGCTTTCCCATCCCGATCTTTGGGGTGAGGGGGAAGAATGAAGCTGGGGGAGCGCCGGGGCTGTACCCGGGCGTATTGTGGCCGTGTGTGGGTGTCTCCCTGGGCGAGGCCTCCGTAGAAAACGGTGACTGGCAAAGCTTGATCGAGCCATCTGGAGACAATGCTGGAGAACGTTTAAGGCTTGGTACCTTATCTTCTGTGGCAGGAGAGCTGAAGCCTGAGAAGCTGAGCTCGCTGCCAGGCGTAGTATCCATCTCCAGGGTTGGACTGCTCTCCGTGCCCAGTGGAATGCTGACCTCCTCAGGCAAAGCTGGCTCAGATACGACCTCCTCTTCTTCCTCCTTTGCCTCCTCTGGTTGCGGTGTCTTCCGCAGCTCTGGCTCTTTCTCTAGTCCCTGCCCAACATCCTCCACTACATCTGAAACCAACGACTCTGGGACACTTTTCTCAACTGACTCCTCCGGAGCTGAAGCACCCAAATCCATGGGTTCCAGCTCCTCCACAGCCAGTGGTGAAGGCTCAGGGTAGGATTCTTTGGTATGAGAAGCAAGGAGGACTTTCGGAACATCCACCATATTTGGTTCCACCTCGCTTTCCACAGGCCCGGGCGTAATCTCTTGCTCCTTACCAGTTTCCATTGGTGTGATAGCATCATGAGATTCCTCATCATCTTGGTCCACCACAGCAGCACAACACTGGGAAGTAAGCGGAGATGCTAATGCAGATGAGCCCTCGGTCAAAGTAACAGTCACCTGGATCTCCTGAGCAGGCTCTGCAGCTAAAAAAAGGGTCAGAACAAGAGGAGAAGAGAATTTCAATTCATTTGATTTTAATTAATACATTATTTTAGTCATTTGTATTATCAGGTATTAAGCACTACAAATATTTTTCTCAAATCCTAGTGAGGCAACAACTTGAGGAAGATGGTTATTGCTTTCTACCTGAAATACTTTGGTATATGAAAGCTTGAGAGACAAATCAAAAAGAATATGTTAAGATTTGAGACTTGAAAACTAAAACTTCTCACTGCATTTCACAGTCTGAGACACTTAGTTCAGTAGATTATATCTACAGGTTCCTCATGGGCTTCTATATCTTCCAACTTCCTAAAAGGGATCGGCAGATGAGAATAAAGTAATTTTTTATGGTGCCACATAGAATTTTTAAAGTCTCTGGCAGACAAACTGAGCATGGCTTTAGTTTTAGATCTTTTTAGCAAAGACCATACTAAATCAGTTTTGCAGTCATGGACAAAGACAGAGCTTGGCAAAACACACACTACAAGAACCCAGAAGCTCCTGCCAAGTGATTCTTTAAAGAGCTAGGTTTAATGTTTTATATGTTCAAGAACCAATCTACAGCGTTTATGGCCAACCTGACTCCACAGCTGTAGCATAAAGATGGTCAAAATCTTGGTCAAAAAAAGTCGTGATTAGACTTAATTAGAGCTCACTGGATAAGTTGAGATTCCTGTTGGAGCCCAAATGTTGTGGTGTAAATTTGATGGAAAAAAGAAAAACCTGAGGCCTATTTGACAATAACTGGAGCAAATTTGAAAAGACGCTTCTTTTTGAAGTTTCCCAACCACACCAAAAGGCATTTGAATCTACTCTGAAAACTTAATTTTCTGCTTAGACAAACAGCCTTTTGGGAACTACTACTGTAGGACTGTTATGTGATGATTAGCATTTCATGAGAGCAAATTATCATCAGCAACTTTTTTTTTTTTTGGAAGGGGGATGGGGTGGGATGCTGTTATCTGTATTGTGGAGGGTGTATCAGAGCCAAGATTTCACATGACCATCAAAACCTACAACATGAAGAGATGAAGGTGAAGGCAATGTTCATAATTGTACATTAACACTTCACACGGAACAGCCACCACATTACGACTGCATCAAAACTGATCGCCGACTATACACCAGTAAACTGGTGACAGGAACATGAGCATCCAAGGCTCACCCATGCCTGTGCGGACCAAATGCCAGCCTGTCTGGTCTGATGCCACAGGAAAGCCTACGTAGCACAAATTGCTGAAAAACGTCAATGCTGGTCATGATAGAAAGCCACCAGAACACCCAGTGTACCACAGCTGGCCACAAACGGGCCATGGCAAGCAAAGAACTTAATGCCACCAACCCGGCCTCCAAACTACCCAGATCCCAATCTGTCCAAGCACCCATGAGAGTGCACCGGAGAACCAAGCCCAATTCACCAAGCAACCCGCAGCTGCCAACGTCCTGGCACCAGACACTGCACCACAGCACCAGAGGTCTTCACATCACGTGGGGACAGAGCAATACCGGTAGAACAAGGGGAACCCAAACCCCTTAATGGTTTTAATGTTATGGCTGAAGTATAATATACAAGCAATAATTTAAACAAGACAGCATGTTCTATGCACGTGCCGTCAAAAAATAAAAAAATGATGGCCATGGGTCAGACACCAAGTGCGCAATGTCAAAATAGAAAAAAAATAGAGAAGTGCCACCAAACAGAAAACTAATCACCCACCTGATGGAGACTCTTTTGGTTCTTCAGGAACAGGAAGTGCAGTATTTTCTGGTTCCAGTGAAACTGAAACTTCCTCTTCGACAGCCATGAAAGCTCCTGCAAAGGCAGCAATAAGGCAAACACTGAAGCAACAGGACAACTCATATCCACTGAAAATCCTTCTTCATCTTCTGAGCAGAATTTTTAAAAGGCTGGGTGTTTTTTTTTTTTTCCCAACTAAACCTGCTGTGACAAATTTGTTTATAAGGAAACCCTGTGGTGCTACTACTATCATTAAACTCTGACCTTCTGACTCCGCGTTTAAAGCGCTGGCAAAGTGACTGGGCTGCGTTCCAGGAAATGCCGGGATTTGAATAATGGGCGTTATGTAATATTTTCAGGTCAGTGAGAAGAGCGTTTAATTGGCAGAGCAGATTCGAGCAGCGCTCGACTGTAAACATGAGACGGATATGTTTTTAATTCGATTTCTCTGCACTTCTTCGGTAAAGGGCTCGGGCGCTGCATTTGTAGCTAATAAAACCGAGAGCAAGTACAACCGTTTTAATGTGGATTTTATTCGAGGAATAAAACAAATTTTATAAGAAAATAACCAGATGCAGCGAGGTGATGAAGTGGAGTCATGGTATTATGTAAAAGTTGAATATTTTCTACTTAATTGTATTGTATATTAATCAGAATGAAGGATGGCACCATGATGTGCTTAAAAGCAAAACAATTTATGATTTACATCCCCAAAACAATATTTTTTTACATTTTATTTTAAACATCATAAGTCTAAACATGGCCAGACTTAAACAGTAACCGAAAAAAAAACCCCACGTCTCCGTCTTGCTCAATCCTCCTGCTCATTTTCCCAGCCTCCCCGCCCCCCCCCCCCCTCTCTCTGTGTGCACTAACAGCGCAACCCATCGAGGCAGGCATCACCATGGCAACATATTCGCCCGTGCCATACTTGTTAGACCGAGCTGATACGATGCCCGCTGGGGAAGAAAGAAAAAAAAAACAAGTTCATAAACAAACGCTGGCTGTGCTGTTAGCTCTTAATTTAACTCTCGTACCCGAATCAGATGCTTCCAGGAAATGGGAACGGAGGGAGTGGGAAATAAGGCTCATAAATCAAAAAAGGGGCATTTAATATAGTCGGAATAGTACACACGCTCGAGGCAGAGGTGGATTTTGGTAAATTAAAAAAAAAATCTAATTAAGCATTAATAAACATGTGTCTTATAATAAAAGCGGCTGTTTCAGAAGGTGACTGGGGAGCGAATTTCCCCGCGAGTCTCTTTAACAATCATTAGAGTGACAAAGTGACATCCGTCATGGCATCGGCATCTCTGGCTGAATCACACCTGGTGCGAGGTTTCATCTGGAGAGTCATGGGCACAAGCGTATATACAGTTCACAAGTACAGTAGTGCAGCAAGTACAAATCCAAAACAAAAGTATGTGCACCCCTGACCACGTGGTTCTTCTTCAAAAGTCTAAAGTGCGTGGTCTTACGAAGAACCAAACCTGTCCGGGCATGACGATGCACCTGTACAATGGACTGGTAAGGTTGGACTGGAAGAACCTGAGGTTCCTGCACATAGACCTGACCGACCTTAACGCCATTTGGGATGACCTGGAATTAGAGTCCCCTCAGCATCCTGAGATCGGTGCCTGACATTACTAACGCTCGAAATCTACACGTCCGTGCTCTGAGATCTAGGGGAAGGTCTTGACGCGAGAGTGGAGCTTGATAGATGGTGGGTGTGATGGTCAGGGGTGCACATACTTTTGACCAGGTCATGTATTCGAGTGCAGAGTGAAAGAGAGAGAGAGAGAGAGAGATGTGCAGCATCTGATTTGATTTGGAGCGGGAGACGGTGATGAGGCGATGGTGAGAAACGCACTGTTTTACAGAGCACAGTGATGAAAGCCCCGTCAACACTGCACAGCGCTATTTATAACCCAGGAGGAAGAAGCACGGCTTACTGTACTGTATCTCTCCCTCACACACACACACACACACACACACACACACACACACACACACACACAGACACACACACACACACTCAGAATGAGTGAATAAAATAGCAGAGACAGAAACGGATTCACAAACAACTAAGCATGAACATGTTATGGTGTGGATCACACTCAGCACGTTAACACCACCGCACTCGACTCTCACGTGTTTGCTTGCTGACTTTGCAGAAATGAATGCATAAAACCGCTCGATGTTTAAAGGTCAGGAAAAACAAATCTACTAAATCGGACGGGGTTTCGGGATTAATAATACTTACACACAGACGAGAGAAAGAGAGAGAGAGACCGCAAATGAGAAATCGAGATCGTGAGCAAGATAAGACAAGTCAATAAAAAGAGACAGATTGAGAAAGAGAGAGAAAAAGGCAGTGAGAAAGACAGTGAGAGAGAGAGAGCAGAGGGGGGGAGAGAGAGCGTTAAAAAAAAACTAAAGAGACCAAGATTAACAGTAAGGCATTAAAAGAGATCGGTGAAGGAGAGAGAGAAAGAAAAAGAGAGACAGGAAGACTAAGCATGACAATGAACTGGACAGTGAGACAGAAAGAGGGAGAGAGAGAGAGAGAGAGAGAGAGAGAGACAGAGAAAGCAAGAGACTAACAATAAGAGAAACAGAGAAAATGCTAGTTGATAAGAAAGAGATAGATTGAGAGAGAGATTGAGAGAGAGAGAGGAAGACATTGGCAGAGAAAAAGCAGTGAGACAGATATCAAGTAAGACAGTGAGAGAGTAAAAGAGACAGCAAGTACAACAGTCAGACAGTTTGGGGAAAAAGACGGAAAAGGGAGACAGGGAGACGATGCATGACACTGAACTGAACAGAGAGAGAGAGAGAGAGAGAGAGAGATAGAATGAGACCATGAGATTTAATGAGGGAGAGACAGAGAGATAAGGATGGAGTGACAGACAGTGAGAGACAGAGAGAGAAAACACAGATACACCACAGATTTAGAAATACACACTGATAATGACTGAACTAAATACAGCAGAGGTTTACAGCATTATTTTTAATGTGAGTGTAAATGATTAAGACCTGAGACTCTGCTA
Source organism: Leiocassis micropogon (assembly GCA_028565275.1). Taxonomy (NCBI): domain Eukaryota; kingdom Metazoa; phylum Chordata; class Actinopteri; order Siluriformes; family Bagridae; genus Leiocassis; species Leiocassis micropogon. The sequence goes on along the minus strand of JAOVVA010000048.1, from coordinate 6,151,518 downwards.
AGCGCTGAGAGGGAGAGAGCGCGTGATAAGGTTTGGGGTGAGTAGCAGAGCTGTGACGAGGTGGAACCCTCAGCTCTCCCGCACAGACACGGCGAGGCGTTTCCAGCAGCCCTCAGCTCACGCTATGGTGTGATGGTGACACAAATCAGCCGTGAAGCGTCTCTCTCTCTCTCTCTCTCTCTCACCCCCACACTCGCTCGCTCTCTCTCTCTCTCTCTCTCCCGCGGGTCCCAGAGCACGCTGCAGAGACGCCTGGCCTGCACACAGGCTTCAGCACACATTACACACTCCACATATCCCCATCAGCTCTTCTTCATAACAGTTGTAAAAAAAAAAAAAAAATTATAAATAAACAATCAATCATCAGCCACATGACTTTAACCGGCACTTTAACGGTTTCAAACAAACCGAAAACACAAAACGTTAAAAAGCGGTTCCTGGATTCTGATTGGACAGAAGGTGTTGTTGGAACTTCTACAGAGGCGGCTCTGACCGTAGCGAAAGACATAGTTATTGTTTCTATAGCAACAGCTCATTTGCAAGGATGCGCTAATGAGATAATCAAACACTTGACACCAAAGTCTGGTTCATTTCGATCAGTCAGAACACGAGCGTTCTGTGAATCAGATACGGAAGCCAATCGAACCTGAACACGGAAGTGGACCGCTGTCCAGACGCGACATCGGTGCCGCCTGTCTCATCTTCTGACCTACACAGTCATGGCTGATACGGCAGTTTTGTACTGGCACACTCCTGCTGGAGAACCTGCACTGGCTCGGTTATAAATGTATAAAACAGAACCATAAGGAGTAGTGTGTGAGCTTATGAGTGCTCAGTTAAGAGATTGTTTTAAAAATAACATGAAGGTTAACTTCTTTGTGCTCTTTTTCTTTCTGTGTTTAATGTTGACTCGCAAACCAAACTAGGTGTGTATCAGAGTGTGTAAATAGGCAGGTGTACCCGAGTACGGAGAATAAAAACAATGTGAACGCTGAGGGGGTGGGGAGACGGGGCGCACGGTACAAACCAATCGCGCCTAGTGTGAAAGCATGTTAAGTTTCTTCAGGATGAAGGAGTTTTGATTTTTGGTGGATGAATATTTTCTCTAACACAACTGTAAAATTCCAAACATGTACAAGAGGAATAAAACACGTTATGATGTTCTGTTACACAAACTAAATCAACCTTTCGGTGGCGAGAGTAAACCAGCATTAATCATTTTCTGATCACAGCTGAATATATTTGTACACTTTACTACTTTGAAACAAATTAATCGGAAATTAACCTCCTAACGTTTTTTACTCTTCTCTCCGCCGGTCTTAAGTGTTGTATCGACTTGTCTTAGCCTTTTTCCCCCCCCAGACATTTTGTTCTTACTCCAGAATATACTGAGTAAGAAGCTGAATATTTGATACGCTTTGAGCCGGTACAGCCCACCAGAGACGGAGGATACAAAGCGAGCCCCGTGCTGAGCAAGACGGAGGTTCTGGGGTTTTGTGCTCAGGGGTAGTTCTAGGATTTGACCTTTGACCTCACGACAGCAGCATGGCGCATCATCACAGTCCGCCTCATCGAGTCTTTTCAGCTGTGTCAGGGTGATGCGGTGAGGACTCCAGACGCAGGTGAGCAGGTGACCCGACGTGTAGCTCGACACCGCTGGGAATTTCCTCACCGCGTATCGTGTGACCAGAGCGGAGACGTGAGACATGAGACCGAGCTTCAGGTTCAACTTACAGCTCAACCTACTGATGTGCTTTCCTAAGGAGTGGGTGAGTGTGTAGGTGTGTGTGTGTAGGCTGATGCAGAAGCGAACTAGAAATAGTTATGTTCAACTTGTAAGTAATTACCTGCTGATGAAATAACGAAGGACTCAAACACTCCGAGTCATGCAGTTAGAGAAAAATAATCAATGCTACCAAAGTGCAAGTTACTTTTGACACAACGAGACCAATCCGACGCTGGTTTATTCCTCTTTTACCGCAGCTTCATTTCAACTAAACAACTTCGCTCCTGATCTTGTGTTACAGCAGAAGTCGCTGAGAAACATCAAAGCGTAAACTCCTCCGTCCTGAAGATGACAGAAAACATAAGGCTTCTTGTCTGCATGTTACGAAGTGCCAACACTGGAGACTCCTCCCACTTCTGAGTCTTGCGCAAACTGTAACGGCCTGTGATTGGTCAATAGAAATACGGCAGAACAAAGTCCACTCAGTACAAAATGCATGACTTTGAGGAGCTCAATCTTTCTGCAGTTATGGATCCTGCCTTTTAATTTTAATTTTCAACAGCTGGAGTGGAGGACTCGTACCCAATAACTCGATTTAGTGCAATCTGGAAAACTCGTACGGGAAAAATCACCACACTGACACACTGTACTGGTGCACTCATACTGGAAATCTTGTCCATACACACTGCATGCTCATACTAATGAACCAGTACTGGAGAAATTAATAGAACTTGCAATGGCAAAGTTAGAGAAACTGTGATGACACTTGCACTCATTCTGGAGACATCTGGCTTAAAGAACTTATAATAGAGCACTCGTACTAGCACACTCATGCTGAAGAACCCATACTGGAGAACTTACATACTCATATCTAAGACCCTTTATTAGAGAACTTACACTGGCACACTCATGCTGAGGAATCCATACTAGAGAACTTGTACTGGCATCCTCATGCTGGAGAACTGGCATTGGTGGACATATACTCAAGAACTTAGACTGGCACATTCATGCTCAAGAACCCATACTAGAGAAGTTGTACTAGCAATAGTTAAAAGCACTGTACAAATTTTTTTTTATTGAATTGAACTCACACTGGAGAACCCATACTGTAGAACTTGTACTACCACACTCATGCTAGAGAACCCATACCAGAGAACTTGCACTGGAACCCTCATGCTGGAGAACCCATACCAGAGAACTTGCACTGGAACCCTCATGCTGGAGAACCCATACCAGTGAACTTGTACAGGCAACCTCATGCTGGAGAACCCATATTGGAGAACTTGTACTACCACATTCATGCTGGAGAACCCATACTAGCACACTCATGCTAGAGAACCCATACGAGAGAACTTCCACTGGCACACTCATGCTGGAGAACCCATATTAGAGACTTTGTACTACCACACTCAAGCTAGAGAACCCAGGGAACTTGTACTGGCACACTCATGCTGGAGAACCCATACTAGAGAACCTGCGCTCCCACTCTGATGCTGGAGAATCCATACTGGAGAACCTGTACTGGCACCCTCATGCTGGAGAACCCATAATGGAGAATTTCCACCGGCACACTCGTGCTACTCTATCGTACATGATGTATAAAACAGAACCATAAGGAGTGTGTGAACTTGTGAGTGCTGCGTTCAAAGGCTGTTTTATCAGCATGGTTTGTTCCAGCAGCTGAGATCTTCTCAACCACGAGGACGAGACCTTGAAGCTTAAATACAAGCGGTGACTTTCCTTAAATGTCTTAGGCCTGTTTCATCAGCGCACAGCCATCCCACGCATCATCTCCACATTAATTACGCCGAGGTCTTAAGAAGGGAAGCTTCTGCTAACACGAGCGAGAGGCCAAGTCTTGATTAGTGTCTCCTCCGGCTCTCCGGGGCGCCTGCAGCGAGAGCAACACGAGAGGGAATGAGTGCACCGCTTCCTTCCCAGGCGGCTGGCCGAAGCCCAACACGTCCGGCTCACAAAGACTCCTCACGGCTCCGTGCCCACTCACGCCAACACCCGCCCACCATCTCTCGCTCCACACACAGAAACACATTCACATGGGGAATAAGGGACCGCAGGGGGGAAAGAAATCAGAGAGAATCCGCACCGCAATTCGTCTCGCTGCCATCGGCCCGGAGGAAGCCCGAGCTTTCATTAGGTCTGGTAATAACGGCGGCGGAAAAGAAAATAGGATTCGCTGTTTAGCGTTCCGGGGCTGGAGGAGAGGTCACCAGGTGGTGATGGGAAAACAGGGAGCTGGTAATGGAGGATGTTTTCTCTCCCCGTCTCTTTTGAACCCTCTGTGAGGTCCAGAGATGTGAGACGTCTTCCATCTCGGGTCCATTGGAAAGCGATCTAGGATTCGATTAGTAGGTAATAAAGCACAAATGGGCTGTGCTGAGGAAGGAAAATAATCAACAACGGTGTTGTGTGATGAATATGACTGACCATCATCACTCTCGAGTGTTTTATTCCTTTTATACCACAGCAATTTGTCAAAGAATGTCACGTCAAAATCTTTATCTGGTTAAGAGTCGCATTTAACGTCGACGATGCAAATTCCTATAATGACTAGCAGTTTCTTCACTCTTTCTTTCCAAGCTAATGAGAGAAAAATACACAGCTTGTCGTTCTGCCAAGAATAATGTCAAGCGTAAAACGCAGACACTGGAGACTCCTTCCAGATACGCTCGACTTACCGTACCATCAATTTACACACGTTCCTTAAAAAAAATCAGGTTTATGTAAATGAAAACTTTTTTTAATCACATGGTTTCACCTCCAGCAGCAAGAAAGAAAAGATTCCAATGAATGAAGCACAAACTTTATTCTCAACAGACAAAAAAAAAAAAAAAAAAAAAAAGTTTCTACAGCAACACCGTGCTTTAGCTTAGATTTACAGAGCTCCCGGGTTAAACAAAAGGACTCGGCTTCACCGTGACTCAGGACATTCACACATTCTCACACACACACACACACACACACACACACACCTCAGACGTTGAGTGAGGTAATGGAGAAACAAAAGCTCGAGGGGGGAGGCGGTTGAAAGAAAAGTCTCCGAATGCAAATTCAGGCCATTGAAATGAAGACGAACGAGCACATTAGTGTGTCAGCACGACGCAGCTCGCAGGGTCAGGAACACGGGGCGGCGAGGTCGTCACGGGTCCAGCACGGGTTAATACGTGAAGCTCAAACGCAGAGCTCTTTATATTCTCTTTGGAATAAAGAACTGCATGACAAACTGGTTAGAGGAAACAGATTATGCACTTTTATAACATCTCGGACATTAAATTAAAATCCGTCGAATGGGAACCGGCGCTGCATGCTGTGGCAGGGTGGTATAGGGGTGTGGCAACCCACTGAGGGCGAGGCTCGAACCCAAATCAACAACCTAGAGCCTCGCCAGCCTGAGCCACCGCTCCCACATCTTACAGGATTCTTGTAAAAATAGTTCTCCTTGAAGGTGGCTCGAGCACACAACTCTGGTTTTATTCAAACTTCCATCCAGAATTCTTTTTATAATGAAACTTGACCTTCAGCAGACCTGGTGATGTTTCCTCAGTCGTCTTATTATTCGCGCTAAACGTGTCGTTATCACTCACAGCCGCGTAAACAGGCTGCAATTATGGGAAGCCATTAGGGTCAAACTTGGTCATATGATTGATTAAAAAAAAATAGGAACGTGTTAAAAATCGTAGATTAATTACATGTGTTAATGCGTTAATATTGACAACCCTAATCAAAATATTCTTGCTATCTGCACACAGTCAGATTTCCGACACTGCGAGGCTCGTCTCTATAGAGTAAAATAATAAAAAGCTTATAGCTCAGCAGGTTAAGGCTCTGGGTTACTGATGAGAAGAACGTCGACCAGGCTGCCACCAGCAAGACCTTTAACCGTGTGTCTGCTCCAGCACTCTGTATCCTGGCTGACCCCGTCCTCTGACCCCAGTCTCCTAACACCCTGGGATTTGCGAAGAAACAGTGATGTGATATAATGATAATGCTACGAATAAAATCTTAACTAACTAACTAACTAAACTATTTAAAAGTTCTGTCCATTTCACTGGTTTGGTTTGGTAAGATACGGTAAATATCTAATAATCCAGTCATTTCGAATCTCCTTAGTTGTTGTCTTTGCTTGATGCATAAAATCCATAATAATTTGACCCTTCTAAAATTAGTTTGTTGTTGTTTGTTTTGTTTTTTTTGGCCGTGCAGTGTACATCTCCTCACTCGTACAGTATGTTACACTGTAACCAGTTAAGAATGATGGATTACTTTTTTACGCACCAGCTCGCTGTCATGTTTTGTTACACCGAGTTTGAGGGAGCAATCCATTTAATTTTAACTGTTGGCTTTTGGTTTGACTGCATCGATCTGGAAATCACTAGGCCCAGACACACACACACACACACACACACACCTATACTAACCGTGTGTGCCAGAGAAGTGACAGCATGAAGCTGAACTGATGATGATGTCATGTCCATGGAAAACAAATGCAAATATTTATAATGTATTCAAAACATACACGCAACGCTATTTTACAGACAGTTGGGAAAAACAAATGACTCGTCTGTAGGCTCGGGTGATTCGTACTCGCTACACAGCACGGGATTGTGCATCCTTTCTTTCGGTCTACCTGCCCTCTCTCACACACACACACACACACAGCTGAAGTGACAAAGACACGGTAATTACAGCAGTGACAGCGCAGAGGCCAGCGCATTACATCTCTGTCAGTCTCGATCCCGGAGACTGGAGTGCGTCTACGTGTCTGTCCTGCTGAAACGCTTAACACGACGCTCTCTCCGAGCTAAACACCACCGCCGTCACCGCCGCCGCCGCTGCCAAACCCGTCACCTTAAACAGCTCGCTCAGAGGCGTCTCCCGGCCCTCGGCTAATAAATCCATAAAGACAGCTCGAATCTCTTAATCCCGACTTATTAAATACAGCTGAAAGGCGTCTCTCGAGGAGTCTCGGCTTTTAAATTAGAGCTGTTAAACAGAGCTGTTGAGGATTTCACACAGCTCCGCGCCTCCCTAACCGAATAATAACAAGCGCGCGGCGCAAACCGTCACGTTCCCATCTCTGATCAGACGCGAGGGCCGAAATCCAATCGCTGTTCTTATTAACACGGCGACGGCGCTCAGGGATGCGCGGATCACATGCATCACGATACACTTTATTTGATATATAATCAGTACATGTTTCAAAAGACAGTTGAACCTCATTAATGCTGATCGGGTGCATCGTTAAGATCGAATGATTCAATTATTTGCTAAATTCTAAACATTTGATAGTTTTCCTTAGTCCTGTTGTCTTAATATGTGAATGTCGTAGGATATTAAATTATTTCATCATACGTTTAAAATAGAATGCATTTTATAGAGACTAGCGAGAGAGAGAGAGAGAGAGAGAGAGATGATTGGCAGAGGTCTCTCGTTGGCGAGTGATAACGGGTGGCATTCTAACACTCTCACGTTAATCATGGCGACGCTATCCTCCGAGCGCGTTACGCCGCTCCTTACGCCGCGTGGGTAAGCAGATCGGAAAAAAGATGCGGCTGGCTGGGGTCACATGACTCACGAAACGTGATGACCTGCGCCGTCCCTCGTTAGTGGTTGTAGCCTCGATGCGAGACAGCCCTGGTGATGGGTGGGATGGGCGACTACGATTACAAAATTAGGGAGATTTTATTTATTTTATTTTTTTTATCTACCTTGTATCAAAGTTAAGGTGTATATAATTCCAGTGGGTTTTGGTCGTTATAAGTTTCCCGCTCTTGATACTTTGGGTTCAATGTAAGTAATCGGGACCAAATTCCACAGCCCTCGTTCCATGCAGAAATGTGTTCCAGAGCTCAGCTGAGACTCTCATGAAGCCTCTGCAGGAACACGGAGACGCATCGAGTTTAGCGTAAGTGTCTTAAACTTACAGCGTACTTAATACAAATTTAAGAGGTATTTCCCTGGAACTAGCCGTGTGGCTAACAGGAACTAGCCGTATGAACCATCCCTTTAAGAAAGGGCAAAAAACAACCCAGCTCTTTTTGTTGATGTGTGAGAGTGTATCTGAGTTGGTGGAAAAAGACTCATTGCTAGACAAGAAACTCTTAGCTTTTGTTTAACTCTTTGTTTACATTTTTTTAATAATTTAAACAAACAAAACATTTTTTTGCATAGCTGTTAGCAAGCCTCTGTGTGAGGTTAAGAAACTCCGCCTTCTGTGATATGATTGGTTACAAGAATGTATTCTCGTCTACGATTGGTTAGAGACCTAGAGCATGAAGGCGGGACTTAAGTCATTGTGTTGCACTTTAGCACATATATATATATATATAATATTTTTTTTTATTATTATTATTATTATTAAAGATCAGTACATTTACATGCACTAACGTAATAAATGAACACCCAGAGATCAGAACCAAGGGGCGTGTCGCTCTGTGTAATCACATGACCTGCGTGTCACTGACTGTCTTCACAACACCTTGTGTGCTTTTGGTACGATTGCTAGCGGTGCTCTTGCTCTCGGGTCCACAATAAAGACGTCCACTTTATGGCTTGTGCGAGTTCCCTGTGTCCTCTGGAGTGTGTCGTGGTCGCGGTGTACACAGACTCACCCTCCGCCGCCTCGGACTCTGACAGCACGGCGTCCCGCACGGCATCGACGTGAGCGTCCTCGGTGCCGTCCTGGTCCGGCCGCTTACACGCGCTGCACGTGTATCCGTCCTGCACCTGCGCGCCGGGCTCCGGGCCGTCCCGCTTCACACACTCGGCGTGTACACACCTGAGAGACGAGAGCAGAGAGAACAAACTCTGGATCAGATCTGACCACTGGCTATTTCCCCAATCCCACTGGAGGACACAGAGAGGAGGGAGACGCTGGGGACGGGAGAGGGAGCACACGCGCGCAAACACACACCCGCGCACACACACTGAGACTATGGCCTGGAGTTAGAGCTCTCTGGGATAAGTTTATTAAAGCGTATAGATTTGAAGGATGGCTCACAGCTGGACCTGGTCCTCTCTTGCACATCTTGCTGCAGGGAAGCCTCAGGCTTTTAGACAAACACACACACACACACACACACGTACACACACATGTACACACGTACACACACTTTTTTCCTCTCTCACACTCTGTTCCATTCCTCTCTCTCTCTCTCTCTCTCTCTCTCATGCAAACTCTAAGCTGATTTCCACAACGGAAATGCAAATAGTTGGGGCGTAAAAATGCTGAAGAGAAGCAACCAGGAGATGCCATCAACAGGGCGGCGCTAAACACACACACATACACACACACACACACTGCTTCACCTTTAACCAGTTTAAGCTGTTTAAGCTCAACTTTATAAATGCTTTCAGATCCTAATTTTGGTTTAAGTTGCAGGGTCGGTCGGTCACATTATTTAAATTCTCACCATCAACCGTGAACGTTTTCCTGACTGTACAGCAACACACAAGTAACACAAAATATATATTGTGAGAAATGAAGTCATTTTTATGATGCATAATATGTTTAAAGGTTTACTACTAAACTGCTCACAACACAGTAGCGACTTTAATACATTAGAGCTTAAAGCAACTTTTGCTTTACAACTAAATCAAATAAATAAATAAATAAATAAATAAATAAATGAATCAATTATGAGGGAAAAAATATCCAAAAAATAATAAATATTAAGAATTGAACAAGTAATAACATGAATGTTTAATGGACTTCAAACTTAAACAAAAGCACATATTTAAAACTGAAACTAAAAGCACAAAATATTAATTCTAAAATAGTGATATTAAAGAATAAATGTCTAGAATTTATTATTTTTTTAACGTACTTATATGGGAAAACATATAAATAAATGTAAAGATTTAGTACGCTTATTTTTTACATTTTAACATTAAAACTTGTAAGTTGAAATAAGGCAGACAAATTATACATGTATATAAAGATAAAAAAAATATATATATATATATTGTAGTGTATTAAGTTTTGGAACTTTAATTATTTTACAAACTTAATTCTTTTGATTGTGTAAAGCTGTTTTGCGACAATGTAAATTGCTAAAAGCGCTATACAAATAAAATTGAATTGAATTACTTTGTTATTTTATCACTTGACCAACTTTTTTTTTTTTTTTTTACATTTTAACATTAAAATTTGCAGGTGAAATTAGTTAGAAACAATATACATTTATTATATATAGGTAAATACATAATCACACTGTAACTGCATTTTTTTTTGGGGGGGGGGGAATTTCATTTGTTGGACTTTAATAAAAATAAACAAATACATAATAATAACTAAATAATTTCTATGGAATCATAGTATGCAAATGTACAAATCCACGAGAAATATTAAATTAACCGGAAGTATCACTATGAGGAAACAGTTTTTTCTCCACAAATAATGAAATGAAGAAAATCAGACAGGGCTGTTAGAGCCAAAACGATGATGAACTCGTATTTCAACTAAAGCTATTATTCTAAACATAAACTTAACAAGCAAAAAAACACAGCGTGGATTAAACCGGCGCTCAGACACGTGACATCCGTTATCACCCAGATGAGGAGGGGTTCCCTGTTGAGTCTCAAGGTTTCTTCCTATTACCATCTCAGGGAGTTTTTCCTTGCCGCTGTCGCCGTCGCCCTCGGCTTGTTCATCAGGGACGGTCTTATCATTTTGATTCATACACATTCACATCTCATACAAACTTAAATAATTCTTTTGATTGTGTAAAGCTGCTTTGCGACAATTTCAATTGTTAAAATCGCTATACAAATAAAATTGAATTGAATTGAATAGCAGCACAGCGCTAATAAACTAAACAATACCGCTGTTCCTGCTCTCATCACGCGTCACTCACAACCGGGAGATTTCACTTCGAAACCCCTCCCCCACCCCGCTCGGTTACACACTGTAATTCAGCGTAACATAAATACCCCGCTAGGACGAATTCGCCGACCTCTGACACCGCAACATCAATCACTCCGAATGAAGAGCGGCCTGTGTCTAACTCGCTCAGGCACGAGGCGGGCCAAGAGGTCGTCATGGCGATTTCCTTCCCTACCCCAAACCTAAAGCCCCCCCGAGGATCCGATTACGCTGCCCCTCCGTCCAAACCTGATTATCAATATCCAATTACTGAACAAATTACACGCACATCATGCCTAAAGAGCCTGCTGTGAGCACACGCGTGACTGTCAGACCACACGGGATGAGCTCTACATCTGAGCAAAGAAGAAACAATAATCTATTCTACATAAAAGAAATTAGAAATATTTATATGCTTAAATAAGAACTAGTTACTCACTTAATTTTACTTTAAAAACTTTACTTACCTGAACTACTTTCAGTTATCTCAATTTTCATTAAGATTATTATTATTATTATTATTATTATTAATAGTAGTAGTATTAAAACACTACTTATTTCACTTACTTTACTGAACTACTTATTTACATTTTTCATATAAATACATTATTTTACTCACTGCACCCGACTGATCTCTTTATTTAACTTTACTTTCTTATTCGAACTTTACTTGCTTTAATGAAATATTCATTACTTCAACTTATTAGATTGGGTTAATTTACTAGTTAACATTATTTTCTTTGCTAAAATTACTTTATTTACTTTAATGATTACTTTATTAGTCACCTATTTTCCTTTCTTTACTTAAGTCATTTACTTTACAGGCTTATTTTACTTAGTTTACTTTTAAGTTATTTTACTTATTTAACTGAACCACTTAAGTTATTTTACTTTATTCACACAAATGACTTTATTTACTTACCTATTAAACTTGAGTTATTTTACTTTAGACACTAATTACCGTTTAGTCACTTCACTAGCTTAAAGCAATAACTACTTAAAATATCTTATTTTACTGAAATACTTAATTACTTACTTCATCTGTTGTATTGAATTAGTTGACTCACTCTCCTGCATTTCCCATCTTTCAGTATCTTTACTTACCGAGATTATTTTACTTACTTTATTCACATAACTAAACTACCTGACACGCTTCACTTAACATTAGTTATTTAACTGTATTTTACCACTTGACCCAATTCTTTTCTAACTGTACTCTTTTCACCACCTCATTCCATTGAGCTACTTTACCAGCTTGAATTAATGACTGAAAAATACATTTACTGAAATGATCTTTCTTACTCTGCTGAATTCCTTCACCTATTCACCTTTAATGAACTGACTTAAATGAACTACTTTACATACTTACAGTACCTATTTTACTTACTCAACTGAATTACCTTATTACTTTATGTTCACTTTAATTACTTGGCCACTCTTACTGAAATATTTACTTGTTTAACCGACTTCATTTTATTTATCTTATTCCTCAGTGAAAGAGCTAAATTATTATTAAAGCAGATGATCAGTCTCATTATGTTTGCTGCTCCGTGTCCGTCTCTTTGCAGTTGCACCACAGCCACAAGGATGACGTTATAGCAATTATAATAGCTTTATCATATCTCGTATCATAGCTCCGCCTTTAGGATTGAGGCCACGCCTCCCACATTAGCCCAGTTATGGATAGACATGAACACACATCGAAAAGAACAACAACAACAACAACAACAAAACCTTCTACCATATACCTTTCCCACCTTTCCCCTTACCTTTTGCATGTGCTGCATACGAGTGTGTCCTTGGGAGCTTCTGAGTCCTGGCCCCGCCCACAAACGTGACATGTGGGTGAAGGGTGTTGTTGCTGTTGGCAACAATCACAGAGACCGCTGGACGTCCACTGACCTGTGGCTCGGGCACCACACTGCGCACACGTCCGACAGTTCTGCACACACACACACAAAAAGGTTAATGACCATGATGTGGCTTTTAAATTTAAATAAATAAATAAATAAATAAATATATAAATAAAATAAAAAAATTAATAAAT
>JAOVVA010000048.1:6079183-6090692 GCA_028565275.1 Leiocassis micropogon | reverse complement strand
AGTTTATGTTCACATACAGCTACATGACGCACTGCATGAAAGATCATATTTGAAAACGCATAATAGGGGCACTTTAATTCACGGGGTTTATAGCTGAAGTGTTTTTAAGTAAAGGAATTGCAGCCATACCTATTCTCACAGGCTCAGAAGTAATTGGACAACTAAGAGGGTAAGCTGTTTAACAGACAAGCTGTTTGCTGTTTCTTTATTATTTTATGAACAAAAGGTTTGGTGTTGAGTCCCACGTGTGGAGATGGTGTTATGGGATGGTCATGGACGGATGGGATCATGGATACTGGCTGGATACAAACTGCCACAGTGCTGAACTGCTTGCCGAGCCATCTCACCCGACCTGGACCTCATAGTGAATCTGCGGCGTATTCTCGACAGGAAGAAACACCCGAGTCAACAATACAGACGAGCTGAAGGCTGCTATCAAAGCAACCTGGTCTTCAGTAACGGCTCAGCAGTGATACGGACTGATCGCCTCCACGCCAAGCTGCACTGAACTGGCACTGAGTGCGTAAATAAACATACTTTTTTTTAGTATTTCTGTATTGTAAACTTATTTTTAATCGATCTTGGGAAATATTCTAATACAGAATGTTAAGATACCCGACTTTTCATTTTCATGAGCTGTAAACTGTAATCTTTGAACATTGAAACAAAAAAAAACTTGAAATATATTACCTTTTATGCAAAATGAGGAATATAGACATTATATTTTTTTCCTTATATAGAATATATAAGTTTCTTATATAACTGTTTTTAAATTAAATTATGAAAAAATATGAAAAAAATTTCATTGTATTCTAATTTTTCTAGATGCACTGTAAGTATGTAAGTATGTATGTAAGTATGTAAGTATGTAAGTATGTAAGTATGTATGTATGTATGTATGTATGTATGTAAGTATGTATGTATGTATGTAAGTATGTATGTATGTATGTATGTATGTATGTATGTATGTATGTATGTAAGTATGTATGTAAGTATGTATGTATGTAAGTAAGTATGTATGTAAGTATGTATGTATGTATGTATGTATGTAAGTATGTATGTATGTATGTATGTATGTAAGTATGTATGTAAGTATGTATGTATGTATGTAAGTAAGTATGTATGTAAGTATGTATGTATGTAAGTATGTATGTAAGTATGTATGTATGTATGTATGTATGTAAGTATGTATGTATGTAAGTATGTATGTAAGTATGTATGTATGTATGTATGTATGTATGTATGTAAGTATGTATGTAAGTATGTATGTATGTATGTAAGTATGTATGTATGTATGTAAGTATGTATGTAAGTATGTATGTAAGTATGTAAGTATGTATGTATGTATGTATGTAAGTATGTAAGTATGTATGTATGTATGTATGTAAGTATGTATGTATGTATGTATGTATGTATGTATGTAAGTAAGTATGTATGTAAGTATGTATGTATGTATGTATGTATGTATGTATGTATGTAAGTATGTATGTATGTATGTATGTATGTAAGTAAGTATGTATGTAAGTATGTAAGTATGTAAGTATGTATGTATGTAAGTATGTATGTATGTAAGTATGTATGTAAGTATGTATGTAAGTATGTATGTAAGTATGTATGTAAGTATGTATGTATGTAAGTATGTATGTAAGTATGTATGTATGTATGTATGTATGTATGTAAGTATGTAAGTATGTATGTATGTAAGTATGTATGTATGTATGTAAGTATGTATGTATGCATGTATGTAAGTATGTAAGTATGTAAGTATGTATGTAAGTATGTATGTAAGTATGTATGTAAGTATGTATGTATGTATGTATGTATGTATGTATGTATGTTTCCACTTTCTGCAAATACTCTTCTTTTGCGAGAGCATCACATCTTATAAATTCATGCACAGTTTACCGAATCATCACCACCTACTGGACTGGAGTGTGTAGTACAATATGGGAAGGAGGTAAACAATTATGACATTGCACAATTTACACAACAATTAGGTGTTTATTAGATACTTTTCGTAGTTGTTATCACTCAGAAAAAATAAATATTAGTGCTATTAAATCAAAACACAAATCTTATCAATCAGAATGTCATTGACCGGCGAGTCTAGCTCCGATACACATGTGTCTGAAATATTAGGACTTCGATATTAATATCTTGTTTAGGAAATGAGGAATGAAACTCACACCTGTGTGGTTTTACGGCTGTGATCACCTGCGGCCCGGGACCTCGTCAGCATTGGGTTTTTTTTTTCCCCCCTAAACATTACACGTCATTTCATACAACAGGTGCATATAACAAATAAAACACATCTCACGTTGGCAGATGGATATGACTAATACACCAGAAATTACTCATTTTTAATTTCTCATATGATATATACTGTATATAAAGGAATACTAAGGAAATTTAAATGTTTCGCCTACATACAAACTCTAAACTACGTTAAATACCGAGCAGCAGCAGCAGCGCACACACACACACACACACACACACACACACACACACACACACACACTGCATCAATACAAAGCACTGATTGTGCAACAGGTCACCAAGAACAGGAGTTTTTTTCCCCTCACACTTATAAAACCTAAGTGTATAAACTTCAGATAAACATTTCGTCCCGGAGTAAAACACGTCTAGTCAGGTTTCAGACTAAACACGTTTCTGCTAAAGAAACTTATCAGTCTTTAAAAAATTTAATAAATAAATTTAAAAAACTTGCCGGAGGAAAAAAAAAGGCCCTTTGGCTTGGAAGATCAGATTAAGCATCCCTGCTGTGTTATCACACCGATCCTGATGTGTGTGTGTGTGTGTGTGTTACAGTAAACAGCTCTCCTAGAGGGAGTAAAGAGGCCTGAATAACAAACCACAGGTGACGGCTCTGGAGCGAGAGAGAGATACACATCAGAGCCCTGGGCAGCTTATGAAATGCGCGCACACACACACACACACACACACACACACACACACACACACACACACACACACACACACACAGTATTTTACTTCCAGGAAATGATACATGAAGGTAGGAAGCAACTGAGGAACCACAGTGAGAATGACACCAGGCTACAGCGCCGGGTTCGTCCGCACCCTCTGATGTAATAATCACTGAAATGGTGTGAAACTTGTGCTGTCGATTGTTTAAAATGTCTCGAAGAAAGCCTTAATGTAATGCAACATTTCAGTGTTTACTTTTATTAATTTTTACAATACTTTAATACCTTATCGTTGTCTTCCCGGGTTTTTTTATTTTAATTGTATTTTTTTTTAACTACACTTGATTCGACTACACAATTGGCGATTCATTAGTCCCCGACTTACGAACGAGTTCTGTTCCAGGAGCACGTTTGTAAGTCGGATTTGTTCTTAAGTCCGATAAAAGTGAGTTTTATACAGTATTCCATTGACACGAATATACAATGTAAAGCATACCAATCCACTTGACTAAATCTCTGCCCCCTTTCCCCACACAAAAACCGTAACCGCACCCACGGAAATGAATGTCACACAGTGCAATGTAACACCGTTGTCTCTGTGCCTCTAAATCGCGAGGGGAATCCCGAACGCCATTTTGTCTCGGAGCTGTTTTCTCCTGCATTGGACTGTGAACTGTCTCGTTGAGGATTATTCACCATCAGGACAGCTTTACAGGACAGACATTTTCTATCACCGTGCTCCCGGACTGATTCACTGAAACCGGTGAGAGGCCGACTCATTTCTCCCACACACACACGCGCACACACACATATATATACACACACACGCGCGCATGTGCCCAGACGAGCACGCATGCCTGTGTGTGTGTGTGTGTGTGTGTGTGTATATATATATATATATATATATATATATATATATACGCGCGCACACGCCCGCGTGCACACACACACACAATATACCGGACTTCAGACAGACATTTTATACATTTACTTATACACTGAAAATATTGTATATAATTGTAAATATTGGTATCTGGTGACCTGCAGTGTCTATTTTTTGTACATAACATGTGACCTCCTACTGTGATTTGTTCGCATCGCGGTCCGTTCGTATCTGCGGAAATTCGTAACTCGATCGTTCGTAACTTGGGCACTTACTGTATGTTACTATCCTTGCTAGTTGATATTTGATATTTCCTGCAGGATCAAAAAGTATCCATCTTTCTATCCATCTATAAAACCTGACATGAAAATATAGAAATGTAGCTGGTTGAGATCAGGCAATAAACATCAGTGCTACTGAATCAAATCAAAATCAGATCAGGAGCCCGATCTCACCCTGATTCACATCTCTAGCGAGTGAGGTTTAAATAAAATAGTTCTGTTCAGTCCTCTAGTTGATCATGAAGCCTGTCAAAGCAAAAAAAAAAAACAAAAAAAAAAACCATTAATATTTATTATTCAGTTTTTTTTTCTTTCTGAAGCGACTCCAAGAATAAAAATCAAATAACTCTAATAAATGACATGTAAAAGTCCCGCCCACCCCGTGTCACCGTCTTACACCTGCGACATTTAGAATAATCTCCAGCGCCGAACCACAAAACGTTCCACTCGGTGTATAAAATAATAAAGTGTAAAATAAAAAGTGCTGCGTCTGCAGTAAAATGCGCTCCTGATCTGTCACTCTCATTGTTTATGGCTTTCGATATCGCTGTACTGAAGGCTATAGGAAGTGGAACATCTCACTTGTGTTGTGTTGAGCTTCACATCTGGCCAGCTGCCAAGAAAAAACGAAAGTAAACACACCCACTCCTGAGATTTTTTTTTCGTTCTGATGCGCGGTGCGACGGGGCGGCGGATTTCAGATTCAAAGACCAGGGGGGAAAAAATGTTAAAAAAAAAACTTATGCTAAAAATGTTCTTTTCTGTAACCCCTAAAATTGGTGGGGTTATGTTCCTGGAGCTCCGCAAATCGTAAAAACATTACAGTCGATCCCTGTGACTTCAGAGTTCGCGGCCTCAGTCGTTGGTGGATTTTTCCGTAGAACCCGACTAATAATTGTTCGCGGAAACCCACGCAATTTCACTGGAACCGCAAATATCCTCTGCAGTGTTTTTATGGCTTTTTTCCTGGCAATATATACATTTTCATATAAAGTTTCGTTTTAACGCTAAACTATTAAGAACAATGAAATGCACTAATTTTGTAACAAATATGAACAAACTCGGCTAAATCTCCTTATAAAATATAATACTGTATAATTTTTTAATACTGACAACATAAAGCGACCGTAAGAGGGCAACAACGCGGCTTGTGATGTTGAATTATTACTGTATTTACCAAAGTTAGTGCAGATGCCAAAGAAAACACGATACGGGCCGAACTTTACATTCTTTAGTTTTTATGTATTAAGCTGGGTTTGATATTAAATTAAAGTGTTTTTGGAGCATATTTAGGGTTTAAACCATAAAAATAGGAATTTATAGGTATTTTCGACCACATCCAAAATTTGTGTTTTTGATGGCATCCGTAATCTCGCCACCTGCTGCACACATCGGCGGACACGTGATCTGGCTACACACCGTTTGTTGGCTGGATTATTTCAGGAGCGCTTTCAGAGCGATCACTGCAGGAGGAAACCATCTCTTCATGCACACAATAAGCTCGATATATTAACAGAAATGTTCAATGTTCTTGTATCCAGCTTATACACAAGGGCTATAAAGTCATACGCCATCAATCTGAGCATACTTGATCATTTGAAATGTTTTTTCCCCCTCATACGGATCAGGACTCTCAGGGCCGCCTCTCTATTGTATATTAGTTTGTATGTAAGTAGTTGCATGGGAAATCTATTTCATCACTCAAATCCAAACAACATGAGCGATAATAATGTTAAACAATACAGGTTAATGTAACTTCCTTCACATATGAAGCCAGAATTTTATACCTTCCATGCTACATTTTATTTACTTACTTATTTATTTATATTTTGTTCGAGTCCAAGAGGCGGAGCCAGACCTGATCTGGAACTACTCCTGTAAGCCGAACCCAAGAAAACACCGTAACACATATTAAACACACATTTACCCAGCCTCAAACACACTTCACCTGCTGGACATCTGGCTCAACTCCGCCCTGTGTGGGAGGAGCTAAATCAGGTCCAGCTCCACCCCTTGGACTTTTTGCTCTCTGTAGCATAAGAACGAACTCATGAATGATCAAAAACATTAAATGGAACTAAACGGGTTAAAAAAATATAACGTTTCATTATTTATGAATATACAGTAGATTGAGAGAAAATAGTGTAAGAGAAATAAATCACTTCATGTTCAGGGCTCTAACAGCAACTCCACCTCATCACCTAAACCGTATCACTGATTGTTTTCCCACATCAGCACAACACGGGGTGCGTTTTAACCCTACCGTAAGCAGCGATACAAAGCTACACCTTCAGCAGACACGCACCACACTACACACACTACGCACCACACTACGCACCACACTACGCACCACACTACGCACCACACTACGCACCACACACTACGCACCACACACTACGCACCACACTACGCACCACACTACGCACCACACACTACACAGATCAGCAGCAAGTCCAGGACAAATCCAAATCCTGAAACCACACAGAATTAAACACAACCCTTGTAGAGTCCGGGGCGGCGCTCTCTCCCTCTGTAAACACCTCGCCGCGCGCAGCTCCGTCCGATCCAGACCCGCGTATCAGGTGCCGCTCTAATCTGCCCTACATCAGCGCTGGTTCTACGCCGGCCGCCACCTGATCTCAGTCAGACGGCCCTGATTCAGACGGCGCGCCTAATCTCTACAATCCTGCAGGAAACGCGTCTCTCACCCGAAGCCCGAGCTGAAAAACAAACGCTTTCTTTACTTACGACCTCAGAAAGTTCTAGAACTAACTTATAAACAAACAAAATAAATAAATAAATGAATAAAATAATGAAGCAGAGAAACAAGAAACGGCTTTCTGGTTCTTAATAATTAACTCCTGTGAGACTTTGAGATTTAAACGGCAAAATGTTTATTTTTTTGGAATTCTGAAAGCACCTACCACATGACATTAATGCTGCTGGAAATCCCTAAAATTATTGATTCATCTATTCTTATAGTGTACATTCTTATTTAAATATTTTTATAATAAAATTATGATGAATCAAAAAAATACAAATTTTTATTTTTACAGATTTTTTTTTTTTTTTTTTTATTGTAAAACACAACGTAAAAATAAGTATTTTTTTTAACACCTAAAATGCTTTACTACAAGACCAAGGGCATCGTGATTAGCTTTTTATAAGATTTGTAATCATTTTTTCATAAGTTCCAACTGAATAAAACTCCAGTTAAAAAATCTGTTGCTTTTATTTACAGAATCTTCCAGATCCTTTACAGTGTGAAATTTATTTTCGGAAACACTTTTTTTTAAATCACAGAGCTATCTTTGCTAGAAATAATTATTGTGCAATAAAAAAAGAAAACTGCATATGACAAATAAGAGTTTTTGTTCGAACTTAAAGTTTTTTTGTTGTTGATTTGTAGACAATCAGCATATTCAATGTACAGTATATAGATACGGTAGAGCGCATGTCATTAAATAATCAGAATTTCCTCTTTATAATATAAAAAAAAAATTCTGAACTAAAAAAGTATTTTATTTTATTCTATTTTATCTTTGCAATCTTTATAAATTTTTTGTACTTTTCGTTGTTAAGTGTTTAATTTTTGTACGCAGTTCTTGTTATAAGCTGCACATCATGTTACACGTCAGTTTAAACGTCTTCAAACATCATTGTCGTCCATTTTTAATCACATGATCCATCGTCACTGGCTCAAGTCCTGCTAAAACTAAGCACGTGTTTGTAAGAACGTTGGTCCATCATGAGTCCTGGAATAACGCACGACTTTCCAGTGTAGCGCCCCTAGTGGACAAATAACATACAAGTAACAATTTATAAATAATTATTGTGGGGGGGGGGGCGTAAAAATGTAAAAAGTGCTTTTGCGCAACACCTCCACTTTCTGTATGAACAGTGCTAGAAAACATCTGTAAACCCCGGCTTCCTGAACAGAACTAAACACATGACTTTTATTCGTTAGATTTTTATTAAACAATGGG
This sequence comes from Leiocassis micropogon, assembly GCA_028565275.1. Taxonomy (NCBI): domain Eukaryota; kingdom Metazoa; phylum Chordata; class Actinopteri; order Siluriformes; family Bagridae; genus Leiocassis; species Leiocassis micropogon. The sequence goes on along the minus strand of JAOVVA010000048.1, from coordinate 6,082,597 downwards.
CTTTTATGCGATTTTAGTTTAAATTTCCAGTTTGCTACTTTTTTTGTCCCCCATCTACAACTGCAGCCTTTATTCCAAAATATATATTTCCCTCTCTCCAAATGCCTTTAAGCTGTGTGCAGAGCAGTGCTATCTATCTATCTATCTATCTATCTATCTCTCTCTCTCTATATATATATATATATTCAATTCAATTCAATTTTATTTGTATAGCGCTTTTAGCAATTGTCATTGCCGCAAAGCAGCTTTACACAATCAAAAGAATTATATATATAAAATGTTATTTTCATATATTTATATATTTCCCATCCTCCTCCATTTCGGAGTGGCATCTCAGGAAGCTCTTCTTCCATGTTAATGCACCTCAGCACACTCGACTGTCCCCTCCAGAGCGCATTTCTCTTCCCGTCTTACTGGAACACACACACACACACACACACACACGCACGCGCAGGAGGGAAAGGCACACAGGTGTACGCGTGCACACAGTCTCCATGGAAAGTTATCTGAGGTTATCCATCACACCTGACACACACATCTGCCTCTCCTCTCACAAACCCAGTGCTATAATGAGAAACTGGGAGGAGGCAGGAAAGCAAACCTGACCTACACACACAAACAAGCACACACATGCTCTCACACACACACACACACACACATAGGCACAAACAGGCACACAAAAGAAAACAACATAAAGTGCCAGTTCTGTGATCAGACCCTACAACAGGGCTTCGTGAAAAAAGTAGCTCTGGTACCGAACTCAGTAACAGTGAGGGAGAGAGACGCATACACAACCTACACCCGTCTGGGATAGACTTGTTACACAAGTCACAAGGACAGAGAGAGAAAGACAGAGATAGAGAGAGACCAATGAGCACAGAGACAGAGATGGACAAAAAAAAGAGACACAAAGAGAGACAGAAAGAAAAAGAGACAAGCAGAAAGAGACAAAGAGAGATGAGGAGAGAGATAGCGAGAGAGAGAGAGAAAGAGACACAAAAAAAGAAACAAAAAGAGACACGCAGAGAGAGAGAGAGAGAGAGAGAGAGATGCTGTGAGAGACACAAAGAGTGACAGAGAAAGACACATAGAGAGACATGCAGAGAGACACAAGGACAGAGAGAGAAAGACAAAGATAGAGAGAGACCGATAAGCACAGAGACAGAGATGGACAAAAAAAGAGACACAAAGAGAGACAGAAAGAAAAAGAGACAAGCAGAGAGAGACAAAGAGACAGAAAAAGAGACATGCTGTGAGAGACACAAAGAGGGACAGAGAAAGGGACAAAGAGGAGAGACAGGGAGAGATACAGAGAGAGAGAGACATGCAGAGACAGACACAAAGAGAGAGAGAGAGAGAGAGAGAGAGAGAGACATGCAGAGAGACAAAAATAGAGAAACAGAGAGGCACACAGAGAGAAAGAGAGATACAGAGAGAGACATGCAGAGAGAGAGAAAGAGAGAAAGAGAGGGAGGCTATGTGTAAGACCTTAACCAATCAGAACACAGGATTCCCAGCGTGTCATAAAGGCAGGAACATTTTCTCATAACAGAGTTCTCATCATCATCGTCACCATCACTCACTCAGGTTACATCAAGCCTGCTGAGTGTAAAAGAAAAGGCGCCCCAGCGTACGTACTTGCGTGTAGGCCTGGGTGTGGGGGCGGAGTTTGTGGAGTCCCTGCGGGGCCGACCTCTGATGCGCCTGTCCGCGGGGGCGGGGCTCCCTGAGGGCGTGGCCCCGGCACTGCTCTGCGGAGGAGAAGGTCCTTGCTCAGAGGGATTCTCACTCTTATCCTCTGATGACATTCTGCAGAGAGGAAAAGGACAAGGAAGACGTTACAAAACTCAAGGCAGGCATGGGGACAGCCTTACTAATGACAATAACAACAGCTCTTGTGTGTCTGTGTCTGTGTGTGTGTGTGTGTGTGTGTGTGTGTGTGTGTGTGTGTGTCTGTCCTCCCGTCCACCTCGTTCCTCCTCCAACTCCAGATTCAATATTAACGACACGACAAAATTTAAAGCAAAAAATCAAAACAAACACCAAACTCAAAATATTACACAGAATTTTAAGCTCTGTCCATCTTTGTGTGTGTCTCTCTCTCCTCAAGTGTCTTCACTTTCTGTGTGTCTAACTTTCACATGTACCTGTCCTTCTTTGTGGGTGTCTCATCCTGTCTCTACATCCTGTCTCTCCACTCGGTCTCTTTCTCATCATCTGTTTGTCCTTCTTTGTGTCTCTCTCATCCTGTCTTTCTACCCTGTGTCTCTCATCATGAGTTGGTCTTTCTTTGTGTGTGTGTCTCTTTCATTCTGTCCCTCTTTCCTCCCATGTCCATCTTTCTTTGTGTGCCTTTTCCTGTCTCTCTCTTTCCCCATGTCAGTCACAGTCTGCCTTGGGATCTCTTTCTTCCTGTCTCTCTGTCTCAAGTATCCCTCTCTCCACATGTCAGTCTTTTTGTCTCTTTCATTCCCTCTCCTCATGTGTCTCTCTCTCCATGTGTTTTTTTTCCACATGTTTATATCTTCATGTATCTCTGCCCTGTGCATCTCTCTCTCTCACCATGTGACTCTCTCTCACTCTCTCCATCTGTCCCAATCTGGCTTTGTGTCTCTTTTTTCCGGTCTTTCTTCCGACATGTCTGTCTTTCTTTGTCTCGTTCTTTTATTTCCTCTCTGCGCATGTGTGACCTCCCCAATCTGTCCATCTATCTTTGTAGGCGTCTCTTCCTGTCTCTCTCCGACCATGGGTTTGTCTTTTAACGTGGCTCTGCCTTCCTGTCTCTTTCCCTCTGTGCATCTCTTTCCTCACATGGCAGTCTTTATGTACACGTGTCTTTCTTTCCCCCAGGTGTTTGTGCCTCTCCATCTGTCTTATTGTGTGCGTCTCTCTCTCTCTCTGGCATGTCAAGTTTTTCTACTGTGTTTCTCCCTCTTCATGTCTTTCTGTGCATGGTCGTCTCTCTTTGCATGTCTCTTTCCCTCTTTCCATGTATTTGTCTTTCTTTTTTTGTCTCACGCTCTCTCTCTCTTCCGGTCTCTTTCTCTCTGTTTCTCTCAGTCTCTTCGGTGTCCACGTCATGTGTCTCTCTTTCTCCGTTTCTTTCTGTCCTTTTCCCAGAGACAAGAGAGACAAGCATGCACCTCTCTCTCCCTCTCTTTCCCTCGATTCGTTTGTGCCTTCCTCTCTCTCGTTGTTTGCCCCTCCTCTCTACGGTTAGGAAGTTTTTAACCAATCAGGACAGAGGAGCGTTGGGGGATGAGTCATTCAGCCCCGGCTCTTCCTGCACCACTTATCTGAGCTGGTGCTGACTCGCTGGCAGGAGGAGAGAAAAATAACACCACACACACACACACACACACACACACACACACACACACACACACACACACACACACACACACACACACACAC
>JAOVVA010000048.1:6067397-6079083 GCA_028565275.1 Leiocassis micropogon | reverse complement strand
ACACCTGCTCATCACACACACTGGCCACATACACCGGCCACACCCCCTCACCACACCCAGACCACACCCCCTCATCATTCACACTGGCCACATACACCGGCCACACCCCCTCACCATACACACAGGCCACACCCCCCTTTTCATCTGAGCAAACCTGTCCAGGAGCTGTTTTTCTTTTTCTTTTCACAGTTTCTTCGAAAAAAATTTAAAGACCACACAGGAAAAAGATAAGAATTTCACCATGACACACAATATGTCGCGCTCGACTCCACTCTAGCGCCCCCTACTGCAACACCCAGAACACATGCTGAGTTCGTCCTGCAACATAAATTCAACTTTTCTGAACACGGCAACATGCAAACCGTACTTCATGTACTGTAGCTCAATGTGTGTGATACAGAGAGTGTGTTACAGCTCTCTCACTTACACACACACACACACACACACTATGAAGCAAACCAGCACTGCATTACGAAGATGAGTCAAAAAAAATTTAAAGATTTAAATTCACTGTAACTTTGAAAGACACCAACTCGATGCTTATACGAGTCTCTGAAGCTGAACTCGGGAACGAGTTCTTGTACGGAACGAGGGTTGTGGAATTTGGCCGAGAATACACACATTGTACTCGCATTCCGGGTGATAAACTTCATGGTCAGTGTGCAGAACAGAAACATTTATAACGAAGACTAAGACCTACGCTGACTGTACTGACCTACTAAGACCTGGTTAAACCTGAGCTTCCCCTTTAAGGTGGCGTACACGAGGTGAATGAGAACAGCGAGGAAAGCAGGTGCACATTTTTGCTTTTCAAAATACAGATTTAATCAGCTGTCGCGCTTTCAAGGTTTCCGTCCGTCTCGCGGCCGTATGCACTCATTACACACGTACACCTTTTCTACTGCGCGGACCCGTGAAGACCGGCGGAATAAACATCCAAATGTGTTCTGCACGGCTAGTCCAGTCCTCCTGCAATTAAATACCGAGGTTACTAGAGGTCACTCACTAGGTGAGGTGGATGTTATTTGGCACACTTTTTTTTTTTTTTTTTTTACAAAAAGGGTAATGAACTGTACCTAAGCGCTTTTTCAATTCCCCTGACTACAATCTGTGACAACAAAAAAAAAAAAACACACTGAAAACACTTCTTGAACTCAGAAGTTAATATACAGTCCATAACACTTAGACAAGGTCAGCATTAGAGTTGCTAGGTGTTACGCGTTACTGTTCGCTGTGTGCAGGTAAACAGCTTGTTAACGAGCCTTACAAAGCCGTGTTCGTGGTTTTTCCGCGAACATGAAATAATTGTCAATACAACCTGAATTACCGCTTACAAGGCCACGAAGTAAGTCAAGTATGCACATACATGTGGCAGGAAACAAACATCAGTGGGAAATATCTGATGCATCCCAGGGTTAGATAAAATACAAGGGGTGTTCATGTGGACCTGATTTCTAGTGAATGAAGGTGTAAAAAGCGATTTACGTTTACAGAAGACGTCAAGCACAGTACGGTGATGAGACTCTTCACCGCGGTAAAACATTTGAACGGTGAAAAACGATTTTAAAAAGGTCGTACGTCAGTGAATGACGATCCAGGCCGAGGTGGCTCGGAGCTCACTGCAGTCGTTCACGTGAACAATCAGAGAGTGGAATTTTCTGATCCTTGAAAAAACAACGCCGCCGACTTGCGGAAGAGACGCATCTATCTGTGCGAACTGTACACACACTCATTCACCAACACCACTTACACATTACAAGAAGTTATCGCCTCATCCTCCTGCACAGTCCCGACCTTGCTTCAAGCCATTTCCACAAGTTCTGACAATTAAAGGAGTTCCTGGGAGGCCGGCGTTTCAAATGTGAATCAGAATGGCAGTGCAAAACTTTATCAAGCTTTCTACCTTGGTGGTGTCCAAGCACTAGTGAAACACTACGATAAGTGCATTAGTGTAGCAGGGGATTACTCACTCACTCACTCATCGTCTGTAGTAATGTAGTAAAACGAAGTAATGCCCTTGATCAGGGGTTAGAGAGGGATTTGGGATTCCACATTGTGTCTGTCTAACAAGACAGATGGATCAGAAGCGATATGGAATGACTTATAGAGTACAACCGCACTGGGACTGCTTCTATCAGCACTCGTGGAATTCCTCTCATCCAATCAGATTACTCAGTAAGAACTAACTATAGTGTATACATTATATAAAATGAAGTACCTTTAATGTTGAGACTCTGTTTCATATATTGTGTTTGTGAACACACTCATCATCTATACCGCTTTATCCTGTATTCAGGGTCGCGGGGGCCTGGGGCCTATCCCAGGAGCCTGGCCGGGAATCGAACCCGGACCCTGGAGCTGCCTAAAGTAAAAATAATCATAATTTCAGGTTCCTGAATAACTGGAGCTTAAAATACAATATGAAACCTGAAGAGATATCTGGGACATTTTTGTTCCTTAGTGAAATAAAATATTTAGTGAGATATTCATGTTGCAATTTCATAGTTCTGCGCTTCTGGAGGAATGACTCGAATCATGTGGTCGCTCGTCCTGTACCGGTCCTGTTCTGATCCAGTTCAGTTGAGAATTGTGCAGCAAGTGTCAGTAAGGAGGCGTTTAAGTCAAACCGGGGACTTTAGATTGTATAGCATAACAGCGTAAAAACTGTTTATTTCTCTATATAATCCCCTGGTATGGCACCCCGTCCAGGGTGTACCCCGCTTTGTGCCTTAAGTCTCCTGGGATATTCTCCAGGCCCACCATGACCCTGAATACAGGATAAAGCGGTACAGACGATGAGTGTGTTCACAAACACAATATATGAAACAGAGTCTCAACATTAAAGGTACTTCATTTTATATATATAATAATACATTTATATAATGTATACACTATAGTTAGTTCTTACTAAGTAATCTGATTGGATGAGAGGAATTCCACGAGTGCTGATAGAAGCAGTCCCAGTGCGGTTGTACTCTATAAGTCATTCCATATCGCTTCTGATCCATCTGTCTTGTTAGACAGACACAATGTGGAATCCCAAATCCCTCTCTAACCCCTGATCAAGGGCATTACTTCGTTTGTGAAACGAGGGATTGTACACCCTACATAGCACACTAACTTTCCTTTTAACACTATTTGAGACTCGAAAGTTAACAGAGCTGATATTCTAAAGTGGAATTAATGGAAATATACGAGGAAACTTACGAGATTTACAGGACTGTAAACCACCACCTTCATGATTTATTCTCCTCGCCTTTTGGCTACACAGTACCGGGAAGAATTTTAAACTACTTTTACTTCTGTTAATTACACTAACTGTTACAGCACCAGCACCACCAACACATATCCTTCTGTGACTGGCAGAACTAACTAACCGCGACTGGCAGAGCTGGCGACTAACAGTAAGCCACCAACACCAACTAACAATTAAAGCAACATAAAGCCGGTTTTTATACCACGATGTACTGAACAGGGTGGCAACAGAGAGTATAGAACAGAGAAATAACCAGATTGACAGACAGACATATCTTAATCAAGACTGTATTTTGTGCTTATCTACTCAATTATTCTATCTGACGTGTAAATTCCAATTCTGGACGCTAAAGCAAAATAAAGCTGTGTTTAAAATCACAACGTAAAAAAATGGCAGGTCAACATGGATTGGTAATTTATAGTACAGAATACACGAGAGACAGACGTTTCTCAAGACTACATTCAATCCTTCTTGTATTGAGTATAAACTGCAGATCTCTCTATATTTAATATACAATATGTAAGATAATGTAGATAATGTAGACTATAGTATAGTTAGACAGACCATCTTATTTTATTTGAATCAAAAATGTGTCAACATTACTTGTAGTGAATAGTACAGTACAGGCAAAATAAAAGATAAAGGGAGCGAGCGGGGGAGAGAGAGAGAGAGAGAGAGAGAGAGAGAGCGAGAGACAGACAGGATTAACTAGTATTAACCAGTACTAGGATTAACTAGTATTAATCAAGTCAATATTCATTGATTATATTTGAAGTAAAAACACTTTCTATATACTAACGCAAAAGTAAAGCAGTCACATCCAAAATGTAATAAATAGCTAGTATAGTAAATTAGTATAGTATTGTACAGTACAGTACAGACAAACTAACATATATATATAGAAAGAGACAGATAGATACAGGCAGACAGATAGACTAGTATTTATTGAGTCGATATTCAATCCTTTTTTTTTATTTGAAGTAACTTATAAAAAAAATACTTTCTATATGCTAACGCAAAGTGAAGCAGCGTTCAAAACCACAATGTACTAAACAGTTTGTCAAGATTATCGGTAGAGAATAGTATAGTATAGTACAGACAGACTAACAGCTACATACTGTAGACAGACAGATAGACAGACTAGCATGAATTGAGTCGATATTAAATACGGTTTTATTTGGAGTAACTTATAAAAACACTTTCTAGCCTACATGTTAACGCAAAGTAAAGCCACGTTCACAACCGGAGTGTACTAAACTGTTTATCAACATTATTATTGATAGAGCATAGTACAGTGTAGTATAGTACGGACAAACTAACATATATAGATAGACAGACTAGTATTAATCGAGTCAATATTCAATCCTTTTTTATTAGGAATAACTTCATTCTATATGCTAACGCAAAGTAAAGCGGCGATCAAAACCACAATGTACGAAACAGTTTATTAACAGTGTACGGTACAGTACAACCAGACAGACTAACAAATATATAGATAAATAGACAGCTATATAGACAGAGATGGAGAGGCTAGTATTGATCGGGCCGATATTCAATCCTTATTTTAATTGGAGTAACTGATAAAAACACTGTCTATATGCTAACGCAAACTTAAAGCAAATGTTCAAAACCACAGTTTGTCAATATTATTATAGTATGGTATAGTATAGTACAGTATAGTACAGACAACTAACAGATGTATAGATAGACAGACAGATAAAAAGACTAGTATGAATTGAATGGATAATAAATACTGTTTTATTTGGAGTAACTCCAATAAAAACACTTACTAGCATATATGCTAACACAAAGTAAAGCAGCGTTCACAACCACAGAGTACTAAAGTGTTTATCAACATTATTGATAGAGTATAGTGTAGTATAGTACAGTACAGACTAACATGTATATATAGATAGACAGAAACAGACAAAGTAGTATTAATCCTTATGTTATATGTAGCATCTTATAAAAACACTTTCTATATGCTAACGTAAAGTAAAGCAGCGTTCAAAACCACAATGTACTCAACTGTTTGTAAATATTATTAGTAGAGAATAGTATAGTATAGTACAGACAGACTAACAGATAGACAAATATATAGACAGACTAGCATAAATTAAGTCGATATTCGTTGTTTGTTGTTTGTTTGGAGTAACTTATAAAAAATAAATTTCTAGCCTATATGCTAACGCAAAGTAAAGCCGCGTTCACAACCACAATGTACTCAACTGTTTGTAAATATTATTAGTAGAGAATAGTATCGTATAGTAGAGACTAACAGATAGACAGACTAGTATGAATTGAGTCGATATTTTATCCTCTTTTTTTTTTATAATTTATTCAAAATATATATTTTTAAAAACAACACACTTTCTCGGCTATATGCTAACGCAAAGTAAAGCCGCGTTCACAACCACAACGTACTAAAGTGTTTATCAACATTATTGATAGAGTATAGTGTAGTATAGTACAGTGCAGTACAGACTGACAGACATTTTATTTATATATATATATATATATAGACAGAAAGAGAGACAGAAATACAGACAGACTTTTAATCCTTAATTTATTTGAAGTATCTTGTGGGAAACACTTAATACGTGCTAACACAAATCGTTTTAAGTGGTGCACAGCACAGCACAGATCAACAGACAGACACGAGTTTAGTTTTTGTTTGATTTTTGGGATAAACACCCTCCTCTATGGTGGCAAAGTAAAGCCGCGGTCAATACCACGACGGACTGAATTGTGTGTGTGAACATTAGAAACACTTTGTGAACCACCAGCACTGGACCGGACCAGATCGGATCGGATCAGAACAGAAACCAGGCACGCAGTCCCAGCGTCGGTGCTGTAAATCCTATAATAATAATAATAATAATAATAATAATAATAATAATGACACGGTGGTGTTTGTTCTCTAAGCCCGGTTAGACTCAGTGTGTGTGTGTGTGTGTGTGTGGCTGTAGGCCTGCACTGTGTACAGTTAAAGCGCACTTTGCTGCAGATCCAGTGTTGAACTTTGATCTAAACGATCGAGTATAAAGCGGAGTGAGGAAACGCAACATTGTATCGAGCGCGTCCTGTGATCTGTGTGAGCGCTCGTGCTCGGCTTGTTACTTTGTTACCGCTGTCACTTTCCCTGCGCTGGGAACGAGCTTCCTGCGACGCAGTAAAAAAGCTCGCTGTGTTCGCAATCGTGCTGATTAAATACTCATCTGTTTCAGTGATAAACACCAACACACTCCAACACACACACACACACACACACACACACACACACAGCTCGGTGAAATCGAAAGAGAAGAGAATCTGCTTACGGAATCGATGCGATTCTTTTTTCCCCCTTCTTTCCTTTCCAACTTAATTCAGCAGGTAATCCGAGAATAAAAACTTTTTCTCCCTCCCAAGGCTCTCACACGGACCGGGTGCTCGGGGAGAGGTTTCGAGATGAAACATTCCTCGTTCGGGTGAGACGGAGAGAGAACAAAAACTCCAAAAAAGAAAAGAAAAATGAGAATAGTAAAGTTGTAGCGTTTACTCCATCATGGTGGCCATGTTTAAGACGCGCCGCAGCACCGCCTGTCATCGCCTCGGGGAAGTAGATCCACATGGACGGGGCTCCACAGCACGGCCGCGGGGCCGAAAGTTAAAGCATGACCGAGCACGGCCGCGGGGGAGACTCCGTGACCCGGGGAACACACCGGAAACTCGGGAAGCGCCGAGAAACGCCGTTAAAGAGAGCGCGGAAAAGTGTGAGTGACCCGGCGGAGGGGTACAGGAGGGAGCACCCGGGGTAAAGAGGCGCTTCAGTCAGCACGAGGGGACTCGGAAAACACGGGCTGGAGCACATACACACACACACACACACACACACACTGGAGCGGATTCTTCTGCACGCACACACACACACACGCACACACACACATACGCACGCACATCTACAAACACACAGACACACGCACGCACTTAGACAGAACGACACACACACACATACATATATATGCACACACACTTTTTTACACATATACACATACTGTATATACGCACACACACACTTTTTGTACACATACGCACCTAAAGACAGAACGACACACATACTGTATATACGGGCGCATACACACACTTTTTTTACACATACTGTATATATACACACTTTTTTTACACATACACATACTATATACGCGCACACTTTTTTACATATACACAAATACACATACTGTATATACATACACACACACACAAACACACACAACATAGTGTCTATAAGTTCCACTGATAAAACAAAATGTTAAGTTATGAGGAGGAGTGAGAAACTAATCAAAATTCTAGTAGCAGATAGCACCTGCACAATCATGTCCCATTTATCATGTTTAATGTCCCCTATTATCCTAATAGTTTAATCTTGTCACATAGACAAAGGAAGTAAAAATTAAGTATTCCTTTATCATGGGGACATTGAGCCAATAAGTTACCACCAAAGGTTGATATATTAAAAGAAAAAGGAGGGAAAAAAACATTTATTATGTCTGAAATAGAGGGTAAAGAAATAGTACTAGAGATAAGAAAAGCAGATTTCATTTATACTCAAAAGCTCTACAGCATGTTTATTGGCTTTATTTAGCTTTTTTAAAAACATAAACCGAAATCTACATCAGAATTGTACTGGAACAGTAATCTGCTTTATTATAACCAGTTTCAGTAATACAGCTTTGAAATGCTATTTATATTCTCTCTGGCTCCCATCTGTTGTTAATCATATTTAGTCAAATCTAATACAGCACATTTTACTTTCATTTCCTTTTACATGAGATGAAAATGAAATTAAACACCATTCTTAGATTTGCAGAATTTACTTATAAATTCCTCTGAAATGTCCTGTTCAGTATTGTTTGATGTTCTTCAAAATCTTGTTGCTGATGTTTACACCAAAGGCAATGCAGAAACAGAATAGTGATGTATAAAGGAGATGACATATATTGCAATAATGGCTTTTAGCACAAATTCACAAACTATAGGCAGAATGATCCGCGCATTCCAAATGTCTTTAGTACCCTTCTCTTGAAATTATCTTAACACCAGTTGCAGTTCTATATATTATACTTTTAAACATAGTCCATCTTGGTCAAATCTGCACACCTCCATGCAAATTCAAATAAGTGATATGATAGTCTTATCTGAATTGACAGCTTACATGAAGCATATTGTTGTAGCCAAATTATCTTTGCTTATTTAACAAATAAGGTTATCACCATTCAGTTGCTCAAAGAACAAACCAGAGCCCAAGGCCTTTGTCTAGGCCTTGATATGCACTCGACTGCTGCAATCACCGCTTCATACCCTGTGAGTGCAAAACTTCATCTTGTATGATGTGCTCCTCTTCAACTCCTGGATGTTGTTCAGAATTATAGCGAACATCTTCGACCTTCTGCAATTCCCTGAATCCAGAATCCAGGCGAAACACAGTGGGAACCTGTCCTAAGACTGGGTTGTCCTCCTGCAGTGCATTGATCCACTGTGCTAGCGTAGCCTGATCACCCTGTCCTGTCATGCACATGGCATAGACCGCTCCTTCTACCACTGAACAAAAGAAATCAGACAATTGCTTATACCAGGGAATCTGATACTTGTATTTGTTTGAAGAGAATATGCTATTTGTCAGAAATACACAGTGGAGTCATGAACGTATTAAGCAATGTTACATTAAAACTCCTTAAGTATCACTTTTTACCCTTGGCTAGTTGAGGTGACACTCTCTCTTTTGACCTGCAGATTGGCTAATTAAAACATTGTTTGGCAAAGCATGTGTGAAAAGTCATTCCCATGCATTTTGTAAGGGGCACTTCTTCTATTCTGATGGCATGTCTTTCTACGGTTTTAAAGTATAACCAGCCAATCTGCTCAGTGAGGACCACAAACATTGACTAGTTCAGGGGTTTCCGTTCATATTAATGACACCCTGATTTTAATGACACCCTGATAAAAATAAAATAAAATTACTTTTTAAGCCCAGTCCCTATTATTATTATCATGATTATTAACAACATATTATCATTGATACACTTTAATATTTGGATATATAATAAGAAAAAAAAAGTTTTTTATTGTATCTTTTTTTATAAAATATTTAGATCATTCTGAGTTGTTATTCTGTTTGTTTTTAATCAATTGAACCCTGTTTGGAGAGGTTGGATAAGAACTGGACAAACCTTCTTTAACAGCAAATATAGGATTTCTAAAGAGCAGTTTTGAAGCTTTAATGTGGGAGCTCTGGTCGTCACCATCTTGGCAGGAACTGACTCGGCCTGAACCCCGGGGAATTTATAAATGGCTAAACTGGAAAGAGTTCCTAATTACCTGCCTAATTACCTCAGTTACCACAAGCTAGTAGCCTTCAGTTTAGCTAAAATGCAAAAATGGCTAATGGTAATTACAGGCTAACTTTAACTTTATTGAACTCCATCACCCAAGTGACAACTTCTTAGTTTTTTTTGTGGTAAGTTAAATTATAACGATTCCAAAAAATAAAATAAAAGTTAGAAGTACAATTCCTTGTCCCATCAACACAACATTTATCGCAAATACAACATTCATACAGTTGGTTTTGTTGCTCGATAATATACAGTATGACATGTCAAACTGAAATGATATTTAAAAATACATTTCATCGCCTACTTTTTTCAGTAGTTTAGCAGGTATTCCCCAGTCAAAGAATCACTAAACTTCATGCAAAAACATTTAAGTTAAAAATTAAAAAGGTGTCTTTGACCTGAAACAAATAAACGGATATCATTCCTTCCTCTGAATAATAAGGCCATAAATTTGGGTTAGCAGTAAGGGGTTTTAAAACCAAATAGAAACACACTCTGCTCTGCTTTTGAAAAATGGAGATGCATTTACTTTATCACTTTATGGAAACTGATTGTTGTCTACACTCACCATCATCCACATCAAAGTTGTCATCGTCTCCCAAATCTCTCCTAAGATCAAGTTCAATATACTGAGGAAAGAAGAAGCTCTGCTCTGGACCAACTAACTCGGGATCGAGCTCCTCCTCTACCTATATTGAGAACAAATAAAATCATTTATAATGCAAAGTAACGTTAACGTTAGCATCGTAATTGGTCATGGTCATGGTGTTAAAGGACGCTGTATAGCGGCATGACTCGGACAGTATTTCTTTAAACGAAAAGACTATACAGGCTGAAATGTCTTCAGAAAGCTCAGCATGTGTAATTATCACACAATTCTCATTCGTATAGTACCTGCTCCTCAGGAGGGATCGGGTCAGCTCTGAGCAGGTAATAATGTACACAGGTCTTTCTGAGCCACAGAGGAAAGGGGCCTTCCACAAACACAGGTTTGTTTGGGTTGTGCTTGGCCAGCAGAGTGCGCTGATCTGGACTCTGGATGCCTGTTACAAGGGAAGAGACTGTAAGGATATGTTTGAAATACACATTGTCTCACATACATTGGGGAGGATTTAATTATTGTTTCACTTAGTATTTGTTAAATCTCAACTTGCGTCTTCAGGAAGAATATTACGTGGCTTAAAGTATGTGTCAGAGGGCTGGGAAAACCCTTCTATACAGTTCCTGAACCAGAAATATGGGTCACATTCGCATTTATCTTAATGTCTAGCCTTTTGAAGTGTTTTTAACCCTAAATGTGAAAAAGAACAAAACTCAGTCTTTGACAGCAGTGCAGGAACATTGACATTCTGTATGCAGTTGAAAAAATAAAAACAAAAGTCAATTTTGTGGTGTTAAGTAGTTATCCAAATTAACTACTTTTTTTTGCAAAATAACTACTACTTTTTGACATTCTGAGATTTGACTTTCGGTGTCTATGTAAATTACACTTATCTACCTAAGATTTAGACATCTTTAAGCAGACTGCTTAAAGCAGTTTATGTTTAGTTTTTTTCCACACTCCTGTGCATGTTAAACTGGCTCCTTATTTAACATGTTCTTTGTAGGAAAAAATTATCTCCAAGATTAAAAAGTGAAAAACAAACCTTTTGGTGAAATATAGTCCGAATTCAGAAAACTGGGATGTCAAAATCTGTTTAAAAATTTGTCAAAAATTCAAGAATTTAACCTCAGTGATATTCAATTGGTTTTTGCCAGAATACCACATTTTGTTCTCTTTACAGTATGTCAGAAAACTCAGGAACCAATGAGAGAAATATCACAGAAACAATACAGTGGAACCTTGGATTACGAGCATAATTCATTCTGGAAGTGGGATCGTATTCCAAATCAAAGAAAATTTTCCCATAAGAAATAACGGAAACTCAAATTATTCGTTCCACAGCCCAAAAAAAAAGAAATACATAAAAATAATTAACACACGCTCGCCCTATCATCCGGGGAGCGCTGGTTCGAACCCCGGGTGATGCTGTTTTCCTCTCACAGCCGGAGGCACAGA